>NIVC01000275.1:187500-426326 GCA_002269645.1 Macrostomum lignano
TAGCTCGCCCCCAGCGCCCTGGCCAGCCGGTCCTCGCTGTCCTCCTCATCCTCGCCAGCATCGGCGGCCGCAGCGGAGTTTCTCGGTGGCAGCAGCAGATGCTGGATGGTGGTATAGTGCAGGCCGCCGCCGCCGTCCCCAGCTGATGCCGCAGACGAGGCGAGATCTGAGGACAGCCGCTGCTGAACGGGGCGCGGCGCGCCGCAGCAGCCGCAGGCGCCTTGAAGCAGCGGCTCGTAGGCGTTGCCGCGACCTCCGCCGCCGCCGCCGCCCCCGCTGCGCCGTGTCTGGGACACCGGCCCGGCGCCCGGTTGCTCGAGTTAGCGCCAGGGCTGAAGCCAGAAGTGATTGGATTGTTCTGCATTTTTATTGGCTTGCTACTAAGTAACTTGCAGTAAGTAGTGTGACTGGAATTTTACCGCCTTATAAAGATTAAAAGCGTTGAAAATGCTATTAACATCATTCTAACTGGGCTCGTTCCATCTCCTCCCACTCTCTCCCACTCTGTCTCACTCTCATCCACCATGTCTCACTCTCACCCACTCTGTCTCACTCTCACCCACTGTGCCTCACCCTCTCCCACTCTGTCTCACTCTCACCCACCATGTCTAACTCTCACCCACTCGTCTCACTCTCACCCACTCTGTCCCACTCTCACCCACTCTGTCTCACTCTCACCCACTCTGTCTCACTCTCACCCACCATGTCTAACTCTCACCCACTCTGTCTCACTCTCACCTACTCTGTCTCACTCTCACCCACTCTGTCCCACTCTCTCCCACTCTGTCTCACTCTCACCCACCATGTCTAACTCTCCCCCACTCTGTCTCACTCTCACCCACTCTGTCTCACTCTCCCCCACTCTGTCTCACTCTCACTCACTCTGTCTCACTCTCACCCACTCTGTCCCACTCTCACCCACTCTGTCTCACTCTCACCCACTCTGCCTCACCCTCTCCCACTCTGTCTCACTCTCACTCACTCTGTCTCACTCTCACCCACCATGTCTCACTCTCACCCACTCTGTCTCACTCTCACCCACTCTGTCCCACTCTCACCCACTCTGTCTCACTCTCACCCACTCTGCCTCACCCTCTCCCACTCTGTCTCACTCTCACTCACTCTGTCTCACTCTCACCCACCATGTCTCACTCTCACCCACTCTGTCTCACTCTCACCTACTCTGTCTCACTCTCACTCACTCTGTCTCACTCTCACTCACTCTGTCTCACTGTCCCACTCTCACTCAGCCTGTCTCACTCTCACCCACTCTGTCTCACTCTCACTCACTCTGTCTCACTCTCACCTACTCTGTCTCACTCTCACTCACTCTGTCTCACTCTCACTCACTCTGTCTCACTGTCCCACTCTCACTCAGCCTGTCTCACTCTCACCCACTCTGTCTCACTCTCACTCACTCTGTCTCACTCTCACCCACTCTGTCCCACTCTCACCCACTCTGTCTCACTCTCACCCACTCTGTCTCACTCTCACCCACCATGTCTAACTCTCACCCACTCTGTCTTACTCTCACCCACTCTGCCTCACCCTCTCCCACTCCGTCTCACTCTCACCCACTCTGTCTCACTCTCACCCACCATGTCTCACTCTCACCTACTCTGTCTCACTCTCACTCACTCTGTCTCACTCTCACTCACTCTGTCTCACTGTCCCACTCTCACTCAGCCTGTCTCACTCTCACCCACTCTGTCTCACTCTTAACAGCAGCCGTGAAGCACCCAGTCTCACCCTGATATCCGGCAGGTCCGTGATCGCTGCCGCTGGTGCCACCCTGATCAGCCAGGCTCCCGGTGCCCTTGCCGCTGTCATCGTTGGAGCCCTCCAGAGACTGCAGGCTGGACAGGTCGGCCGGTGCCAGGCCGTCCTGCTGATAGGACATGTAGCCCTGGGCGGCGCCACCCTGTTTTTTGTTGAAAATCAAATTTAGACGAAATGCGCAAATTCTATTACTCAAAGTAGAAGTCAACGCAAATAGCTGTCAAAAATTTGAAAGCGGAAGGAAAACAAAAGTTTATGACAGAATTTGGCTAAAAATGCATTCCCATTGATTTTTTTATCTTTAATAAAAGGCTGCCTTCAGTCAGTTTCAGACTGGCTTGCTTTCCAGCTGCAAAGAAATCATCTCCCAAAGTTGCCAATCTGAAGGCCAAGCATCTCTTCTGCATCTTTCCGCTGCTGATGGTAGGTGGGTGGCGGAGGGCAAGTCTGAAAGACCCCGGGCGCACTTAATTCCCTCTTCTCTCTCCTCCATTCTTCGTGCTGCTTTTTTAGAGACGACGCTCGAATGTATGGAAGGGGAAATTGTCGGTGGACGGGCCGGCCTCTCATCCGACTGCGACGCGGAATAGTTGGGGGTAATTAGGGCCGCGCCAATGGCTTTTGAACTGCGCGCGTGTCTGGGCAGCCCCTCCCCAGCTCCCTGCAGTTTTACTCCCTTTAGCACTTAAGTCACTGAGGAAGGCGGGAGGGGCAGCAGACGGAACAGGCGCAATTCCCAGGCAAGCAAACCCAGGAAGCAAACAGCAAAGAAGTAAAGGTGGAGGCTACCGAATTAACTCTTTGCTGGACCAACAGCAGTTCGATAGGAGGGCGGCCTTGTCTCGGTATTTTTTTCTCAGAAAAAATTCGACCATGATGTCAAGTTTAAAAAAGCGGCGCAGAACAGGAGGGAACGATGGAATTTCGCTTTGGTGGTTTTTTAAAAAGACTTGGATGGGCAATTACTGTGCCCCCTGCTAAGCGGACTTCTGCGGCAGCAATTAAGACACCGGGAGAACTTGGCTGGGGAGAACTGAAGCAGTTGGATGATTTTAGCGCGTAACCTGCCTGCCATTGTAAGTAATGCGAGATGAGGCATCAGCATTCACAATGTCACAGCAGAGATGAGGCATCAGCATTCACAATGTCACAGCAGAGATGAGGCATCAGCATTCACAATGTCACAGCAGAGATGAGGCATCAGCATTCACAATGTCACAGCAGAGATGAGGCATCAGCATTCACAATGTCACAGCAGAGATGAGGCATCAGCATTCACAATGTCACAGCAGAGATGAGGCATCAGCATTCACAATGTCACAGCAGAGATGAGGCATCAGCATTCACAATGTCACAGCAGAGATGAGGCATCAGCATTCACAATGTCACAGCAGAGATGAGGCATCAGCATTCACAATGTCACAGCAGAGATGAGGCATCAGCACTAACGAACCCGGAACTGCTGCACAGTGGATGAGATGCAGGATGCCATTGGTTTCACTTCCTCGACCGGGCTGTCGCTAAGGAAGCCGCCGCCGCCTCCAGACATCCGGGATGCCGGCGCGAACTTGACCCCGCGCCCCGATCCACCGGAGCGCCGTTGTTGACCGCCAGCTGAGACCGAGACTGCCTCTCTGCGCTGCGGCCGCGGGTCCCTGGCGGCCATGAGAACCGCTGAGGTGGGAGAAGGTGGGATGGCGCGAATGTGACAGCGGGTGTGACAGCGGGTGTGACAGCGAGTGTGACAGTGGATGTGACAACAGCGGGTGTGACAGCGGGTGTGACAGCGAGTGTGAGAGCGAGTGTGACAGCGAGTGTGACAGCGAGTGTGACAGCGGGTGTGACAGCGAGTGTGACAGCGGGTGTGACAGCAGTGTGACAGCGGGTGTGACAGCGGGTGGGACAGCGGGTGTGACAGCGGATGTGACAGCGAGTGTGACAGCGGGTGTGACAGCGGGTGTGGCAGGTGTGACATTAAGATGTAAACACAGAGTGAAAATAAACATGAGATTGTGTGCGTCGAGGAGGGTGAATCTTAGTGAGAGCTCTAACCCTGATAGCCTTAACCCTAACCCAAATTCAAACAATTATAAAAGTGACCACAATAATTGAAAAATTGAGTGCGACAATGGGAGTGAGGCAATAG
Source organism: Macrostomum lignano (assembly GCA_002269645.1). Classification (NCBI taxonomy): domain Eukaryota; kingdom Metazoa; phylum Platyhelminthes; family Macrostomidae; genus Macrostomum; species Macrostomum lignano. Next base: position 191,426 of record NIVC01000275.1, read on the forward strand.
ACGTGAACCCGACAATAACAGCTGACATCGATGGTCCCCCTGGAAAGTCAAAGTCAAAAAGCCAACGGTGCTGGCGGGGTGAAGGCCGAACATTCGGTGGCTGGCAGGCTCACTCGGTGACCCCTAGGGGAGGGGGGCGGAGAGCGAAAGAATTGAATGAATGAAGGTGGGAACTGGGGCTGGGAAGAAGGCAAGCGCTGCAACTGAAAGCTGATGCCGGCAGTGGAGGCTGCGATGCAGAAAAATATATTAAGAGAGAGAGGCGCGGATGACTGACAGATGGAGAAAGTGAGAGACTGGGGGCAGGCGAAGGTGGCATTTGTTTCTCATTTCTGCGGCTATTCGATGATTCTGTTTCGAGTTTCGAGTTTCAGTGGGGCGCCCGTGCTGCCGGGGCTGCAGACTGAGAGGAGGCTGGCCTCCGGAAATACCTCAGTAATTGGGATTATTTCGATCGAAAAATTTGGGAAATCAATTATCCGGGTGCAAGTGTTTATTTCGGCAAAAGTTTATTGAAAAATATGAAATAAACTGTTTATAAGTTCGCGAATTTTATCCCATCTGACTTCACTCAATTCACCTGAAAAACTTTCTTTTGTAGCTATCTATCTATCTATCATCTATCTATCTATCTATCTATCTATCTATCTATCTATCTATCTATCTATCTATCTATCTATCTATCTATCTATCTATCTATCTATCTATCTATCTATCTATCTATCTATCTATCTATCTATCTATCTATCTATCTATCTATCTATCTATCTATCTATCTATCTATCTATCTATCTATCTATCTATCTATCTATCTATCTATCTATCTATCTATCTATCTATCTATCTATCTATCTATCTATCTATCTATCTATCTATCTATCTATCTATCTATCTATCTATCTATCTATCTATCTATCTATCTATCTATCTATCTATCTATCTATCTATCTATCTATCTATCTATCTATCTATCTATCTATCTATCTATCTATCTATCTATCTATCTATCTATCTATCTATCTATCTATCTATCTATCTATCTATCTATCTATCTATCTATCTATCTATCTATCTATCTATCTATCTATCTATCTATCTATCTATCTATCTATCTATCTATCTATCTATCTATCTATCTATCTATCTATCTATCTATCTATCTATCTATCTATCTATCTATCTATCTATCTATCTATCTATCTATCTATCTATCTATCTATCTATCTATCTATCTATCTATCTATCTATCTATCTATCTATCTATCTATCTATCTATCTATCTATCTATCTATCTATCTATCTATCTATCTATCTATCTATCTATCTATCTATCTATTTAGGCCCCACTGACTCCCCGATCCCCATCTTGGCAGATCCTGATTCTGCCTGCATCAGGAGGGGATTTCCCCGGTCGCGCAAAAATCCCAGTTGCAGTTGCTGGGCGCAGAGCAGAAGTCACAGGGGAAGGCATGGGGATTAGCACGAAAAGGAAAATATGAAGCGGCGCTCTAATCCCTAGTCGGGAATTCGATCTCATTAAATCCCCGCTGTCCTTCTTGGCTCAGTGGGCAAAACGCAAAAATTTCCAACTTTCACGGGAGCGGGCAGCTCAGGACTCGGAATGCGGGACTGAAAAACTGAACATCATGGGAAGTCGTTTTTCTTCTTGCTTTTAAAATCCCAAAGAATGTTCAAGAGAAGCAAATTTTCCCTCAACTGATAAACACTTAATCAATGAGATCAAATTTTCGAAACAGACTCTCGTAATAAAAAGTTTCTGCTTACTGCGAAGTGGCGGACTTCACAGCCAGAAAGACAGACAGACAGAGAGACAGACAGACAGACAGACAGACAGACAGACAGATACTAAGACAGACAGACAGACAGACAGACAGACAGATACTAAGACAGACAGACAGACAGACAGACAGACAGCCAGACAGACAGACAGACAGACAGACAGACAGACAGACAGACAGACAGACAGACACTAAGACAGACAGACAGACAGACAGACAGACAGACAGACAGACAGAAAGACAGACAGACAGACAGACAGGCAGACAGACAGACAGACAGAAAGACAGACAGACAGACAGACAGACAGACAGGCAGACAGACAGACAGACAGACAGACAGACAGACAGACAGACAGACAGACAGACAGACAGACAGACAGACAGACAGACAGACAGACAGACAGACAGACACACAGACAGACAGAAAGACAGACAGACAGACAGACAGACATCCAGACACACATCCAGACACACAGCCTGACACACAGCCAGACACACAGCCAGACACACAGCCAGACACAGCCAGACACAGCCAGACACACAGCCAGACACACAGCCAGACACACAGCCAGACACAAACCTAGACGCACAGCCAGACACAGCCAGACACACAGCCAGACACACAGCCAGACACAAACCTAGACGCACAGCCAGACACAGCCAGACACACAGCCAGACACACAGCCAGACACAAACCTAGACGCACAGCCAGACACAGCCAGACACACAGCCAGACACACAGCCAGACACAAACCTAGACGCACAGCCAGACACATAGTCAGACACAAAGCCAGACACAGCCTCACCAGTGCAGCGCTGCCGGCAGGTCAGCAAGATGATGCCTAACAGCAGCACCAGAACGAAGGCGGCGGTGACGGCCACCAGCCCGGCCACAACCAGCAAGCTGTCTGATGATGACTCTGAGACTCGGCCGCCGCTGCCGCCTCCCCCAGGGCCGCCGGCTCCGCCGATGCGGTCGGCGGTGCTCGCGCTGAACAGCACGGCGAGAGTCTGCTCGGTCTCCAGCGCCGGGTAGCCGGAGTCGCGCGCCGCCACTGTGAGGTTAAGGCCGCCGGCCGCCAGGTCCTCGGCCGCCACTGGCCGGACCAGGGTCAACTCGCCGGTCTCCACGTCCACGTGAAACGGGCCGGCCAATGGGCGTCGGATGAAATATGCCACCCGGCTGTTGGCGCCCGAATCGGCGTCCTTGGCAACCAGCCTAACAACCATGGTAGCTACCGAAGTTTTGGCCGATATTCGAAGCGTCCGGTTGCCAGGCGACGGGAACAGAAACCTTGGCGCGCAGTCGTTGACGTCCTCGACGTCGATGACGACCGTTGCGGTGGAGGTGCGAGGCGCTGTCGGGCTGGAGTCCTGCGCCAGGACGGCGAACTCGTAGCGAGAGGTGTGCTCCCGGTCAAGCGACGAGATCAGCACGATGAGGCCCTGCGTGCTGACGTGAAACGGGCTGGATGGCGCTGACGCAGATGGCGACATTCGGAAGACAACTCTGGCGTTCTCGCCTTCGTCCGGGTCAGTGGCGTTCAGCTGACCAACGTGGTGGCCTTGAGAGGAGGAGAGGAAATGAGAGGCCATCAGCTGACAATATGGGCACCTGTGAAGACGCAAACTTGACTAAATTGTGGCACCTGAGATGACACAAACTTGACTAAATTGTGGCACCTGAGATGACACAAACTTGACTAAATTGTGGCACCCTAGATGACACAAACTTGACTAAATTGTGGCACCTGAGATGACACAAACTTGACCTAATTGTGGCACCTGAGATGACACAAACTTGACTAAATTGTGGCACCTGAGATGACACAAACTTGACTAAATTGTGGCACCTGAGAGGACACAAACTTGACTAAATTGTGGCACTTCTGATGACACAAACTTGACTAAATTGTGGCACCTGTGAAGACGCAAACTTGACTAAATTGTGGCACCTGAGAGAACACAAACTGGACTAAATTGTGGCACTTCTGAGAACACAAACTTGACTAAATTGTGGCACCTGAGATGACACAAAATTGACTAATTGTGTCACTTCTGAGGACACAAACTTGACTAAATTGTGTCACTTCTGATGACACAAACTTGACCAAATTGTGGCACCTGAGAGAACACAAACTGGACTAAATTGTGGCACTTCTGAGAACACAAACTGGACCAAATTGTGGCACCTGAGATGACACAAAATTGACTAATTGTGTCACTTCTGAGGACACAAACTTGACTAAATTGTGTCACTTCTGATGACACAAACTTGACTAAAATGTGGCACTTCTGAGAACACAAACTTGACTAAATTGTGGCACTTCTGATGACACAAACTTGACTAAATTGTGTCACTTCTGAGAACACAAACTTGACTAAATTGTGGCACTTCTGATGACACAAACTTGACTAAATTGTGGCACATCTGAGGACACAAACTTGACTAAATTGTGGCACCTGTGAAGACGCAAACTTGACCAAATTGTGGCACTTGAGATGACACAAACTGGACTAAATTGTGGCACTTCTGAGAACACAAACTTGACTAAATTGTGGCACTTCTGATGACACAAACTTGACTAAATTGTGGCACTTCTGATGACACAAACTTGACTAAATTGTGTCACTTCTGAGAACACAAACTTGACTAAATTGTGGCACTTCTGATGACACAAACTTGACTAAATTGTGGCACATCTGAGGACACAAACTTGACTAAATTGTGGCACTTCTGAGGACACAAACTTGACTAAATTGTGTCACTTCTTAGAACACAAACTTGACTAAATTGTGGCACTTCTGAGGACACAAACTTGACTAAATTGTGGCACTTCTGAGGACACAAACTTGACTAAATTGTGGCACCTGAGAGAACACAAACTTGACCAAATTGTGGCACCTGAGAGGACACGTCGCCATCGTAAATGCAGGGTGTCAAGTGTCGTGCAGCTTTGTTTGGCTGAATTTGTCCTTGCAAGCCCAAGACTTTTCTAGTCTCTTACTCAGCACCCGCGCGGCAATGGATTTCTAATAGAGACTTGAGCCGGAGACCTATTTGATAATGGAGCTAATTCTCTAAGCTGATTATCACCCGATGTAGCCAGCAGCAAAATTGCTAGAAACTGGAGAACAGCAAAGTACTCAACACTCCTCGAATGGGAAGAGTAAGCTTGCTAAATAAGAAGATTTAGATTAAGTCGCATCAACGTAATAAAGTTTAGATGGGCTGCGAGCAATGAATTAAATTTGTTTTTTTTCATTTAGAATCCAAAGCGCGCACTACCAGAAGGAGTGCATTTGAACGCAGTGGCATACAGGCGCTCTTTCACTATCTTAAGAAGCAGTTTGAATGCACCTTGCAAAGTTATCATAGCAGCTCAATGGAAAAAAGTTACGGCTGACACATACAGGTAAAGTGGAACCAGTACTATAATAAATGAGCCGCCAATCCTGGGTTTCACTTGCCCAGCGCCTACAGCTGCCAAACTGATGCTGCAGAAGAAGATCTGTCACTGCCTCTCTCCATCTGCGCCTGTCTGTCTTGACTACCAAAGCTACCAGTGCCACTGCTGCAGAGATGTAATTTTGATGGAAGATCCGCCACGAGAGGCCGGCCCAGTTGATTAGTGCCAACCGCGGTAGCACTCGCGCTAATGAAGAAGCTTTCTGTAGGCTTGTAATACTTCTGCTTTTTTTGGCAACTGCACGTATCTCCCAGCCCAGCCAGTGTATTCCGGGGTCCCCAGCAATTAGTGCCAGCTGACCTGACCCGGCCGGCAGGACTTATAGGACTCCCAGCAACAGCTCTGAGCTGCTGAGCAGTTGGTAAGGAGCGGAAATCTTGTCTGGACTCTCTAGAGGACGGGAGAAGGTAATGCAATCAGGTTGGAGAGGCGTCCAAGCCTCCAAGTAGGGGCGGTGGCTCTGCAAAATAAACTGAGTTTCTGGCTTTTTAAGTACTTTCAAAATTTGACATGTTCTGCTTACAGTTCAACATCTGGACTTGCTCTTGCTGAAATAAAAAAAACACGAATCTCTGTCAAGTTACGGCGGAAATGAACCGAATAACTTAATAATAATATTTGAGGGAGGGCTGACCCTGGCGCAACCGTCCCACAACCCTCAATTACCCCAGCTAATGCTGCACCCATTTTACAGCTGGGTGAACTGAAGCAATGCAGAGTTAAGCGTCTTGCTCAAGGACACAAATTGTTCCAGTGGGATCGGGAATCGAACCCACGACCTTCAAGTCGTGAGTCCGACGCTCTAACCACTAGGCTACAACCCCTCTCATCATACGAGTGAAATAAATAATTTAAGCTTAGCTATCAACAGTTTAGCCTCCCAGCAACAATCTCCCTTCCCGTGTGCATCTCAGCAGGTGTCCCCCCTCGCAGCCCTCACCGATGCTGGCATTCTCAGCCACCAGGAAGGCGAAGAACGGCGCCACCGCCGGCGCATTGTCGTTGTCATCCTCCACCATGACGACTACGCTGGCCGTGGCAGACAGCGACGGCTCACCGTGGTCGAAAGCCACCACGTCGAAGGCGTACCTCGGCACCGTCTCCCGGTCCAGACGGCGCGTCAGAGTCGCCCGACCGTCGGCGCCGATTTTGAAGACGTCAGCGGCCGCTTCGGCGCCGGGTCCGGTGGCATTGATGGCGTAGGCCAGCCGGGCATTGTCACCGGCGTCCGGGTCCTCGGCGGCCACGGAGAAGGCCACCTGGCCTTGACGGGTTGCCTCGTTGATGGTGAAGTAGAAGACGCTGGTCGGGAATGCCGGCGGATTATCGTTCAAGTCGACGATCTCCAAGTTGACGGTCTCAACGGCCGTGTTGGCCGGCTGGCCGCTGTCCGAGCAGCTGAGTCGGAGGCTCAGCGACCTGCCGGCCGGGCCGTCCGTCTCGCGATCCAGCGGCCTGGCGGTCATCAAGCGGTAGAGGGTGGCGCCCGACTCGCGCAGCGGCAGCTGCACCAGCTTGAACAGGTCTTTGTGCGAGCCGGAGAGGCTGCAGCTGACCTGCAGAGACGTTGCGACATCATTGAGACGGTTGGGTGTGACAGACGGTTGGGTGTGACAGACGGTTGGGTGTGACAGACGGTTGGGTGTGACAGACGGTTGGGTGTGACAGACGGTTGGGTGTGACAGACGGTTGGGTGTGACAGACGGTTGGGTGTGACAGACGGTTGGGTGTGACAGACGGTTGGGTGTGACAGACGGTTGGGTGTGACAGACGGTTGGGTGTGACAGACGGTTGGGTGTGACAGACGGTTGGGTGTGACAGACGGTTGGATGTGACAGACGGTTGGGTGTGACAGACGGTTGGGTGTGACAGACGGTTGGGTGTGACAGACGGTTGGGTGTGACAGACGGTTGGGTGTGACAGACAATGCGGCGTGCAGTTAGCCAGGAGAATGAATTTTTTGGCACTGATGTGGCACTGATGTGGCACTGATGTGGCACTGATGTGGCACTGGTCGCAGCACTCACTTTTCCGTTGTCGCCAGAGTCGGCATCGCGGACTGTTACTATGGTAACTGTTCGCGGTTTCTCATTCTCCACAATCTGGAACGGTCCGCCGCCGGCCGGCCGGGAGCTCAGCCCGATCCTTGGCGGCTCGTCGTTCACGTCAATAACGGTGACAATCACCTGGGCGGTGCTCTGCCGCGGTGCCACCCGGTTCTGGTCCTGAGCCACCACCGTGAACCGGTGCTCCCTCGACTGCTCAAAGTCCAGCGGGGCGGCCACACGGAGGCTACCGCTAGCCGGGTCCATGACGAATAGGGAGCGAACCCGGGCCGCCTCAAAGGCCGAAATCGAGTAGGTCACCCGGCCGTTCTGTCCGACATCTTTATCGACTGCTCGGACTTGCAGAACCTGCACGATGGACGAGTTGGGAGGAGGGCTCAGGATGCTGGAAATGAATTGAGATGCCAAAAAGTAGCCACGCGTGACAAAAGTTGCAACTGATTTCTACGAATCTAAACCTTAGCTTTCTGGGAATCCAGTTGTGATTTCGAAGAACAAATGCCTGATTTCTAAGAATCAAGACCTGATTTCTAAGAATATAGTTCTGCTTTCTGTGAAGCTAGATATTATTTTTAAAAATCTAGATTGGATTTCTAATAATCTAGATCTGATTTCTAAGAATTAGGACCTGATTTCTAAGAATCTAAATCTGATTTCTAGGAATCTAAATCTGATTTCTAGGAATCAGGACCTGATTTCTAATAATCTAGATCTGATTTCTAAGAATTAGGACCTGATTTCTAAGAATCTAAATCTGATTTCTAAAAATCTAAATCCGATTTCTAAGAATGAAGACCTGATTTCTAAGAATCTAGATTTGATTTCTAAGAATATAGATCTTATTTCTAAGAATCAAGACCTGATTTCTAAGAATCTAAATCTGATTTTTAGGAATCTAAATCTGATTTCTGGGAATCAAAATCTGATTTCTAAGAATCAAGCCCTGATTTCTAAGAATCTAGATCTGATTTCTAAGAATCTAGATCTTATTTCTAAGAATCAGGACCTGATTTCTAAGAATATTATCTTATTTCTAATAATCAAGCCCTGATTTCTAAGAATCTAGATCTGATTTCTAAGAATCTAGATCTAGAGACCATTTTTAGTAAATGGATTTCTAAGAATCTAAATCTAATTTCCAAGAATCAATAATCTATTTCTAAGGCACGATTTTTTAGGTCAGTAGAATATCAGTGAAATCCACAACATGACATTCCGCTAAACTTATGCAACAAAGCCAAAGACCTTCCAATCGACCTACGATTTTCACATGGCGCTAATTATATCTGGTTGGCTAAATATAGGTTCTGTATCGCTTTTGTAACTCAGCAATCCTAGCTAAATTTGATTCATTTAAAAAATAAGTGTAGATTTTATTTAAACAAGACCAACGTGCAAAGTCTTGCTTTAAAAAAGTTCAGAAAAGCATTTGACGCCTCTCTCCCCAAGCACCGAGACAGTGCTTATTCATATTCATGGGATAAGATATGTTTAGCACCGACATCGTTTGTCGCACGCATCCAGCAGCACCCCCCCCCCCTCTACTATCCAAGCCGTCCCTGAATTTCAGAACGCCAGAAAGGAGAGAAAAGCTGTTTGAATAATTCCGACTGTTGCTCCATCAATTTATGAGGCCGAGGCGTGCAGCTTTCTCAGAATTAAACAAGACAGGAAGCCCAGGCAGTTTTGCAACTTCGCAGTCGGCTGTAGCGCATTTTCTGTCCAGCTCTCGGACCAGAAAAAACAGAATCTTCCTCTGGGATGTACCAGTTAGCATCCGGAGACAGACAGAGAGAGAGTAAACAGGGGAATTTTACACCCAGAGCTCCATGGCCGCTTTCGGTCAAATGAAGGGTCAGCGCTGGCAAACAGACGGGGGCATTTCGCTGCCACCCAGGTGCCCGGCAGTTCGCATCAGTCAATTTTTTTCATCACACTGAGCTGGGTGGGGAGGCGCTAAAAAGCGTTAAAAAGGCAAACAGCAGGAGGTCTGGTAGCAGGATTTGTGCCGCCAATTGGACACGAAGCGAGTTTGCTCAGAGCCTTCCAGCTCACGCGGCTTCGCTCGGGGCTCCTGGCTTTTTTGCAGGCTCGATGAGCTCGCGTTCGGGAAATTTGACTGGCCTCAGTAACTGACTCAGCTTCCCCTTCTCGTGTCTACTTTTGAGTCCGGCTCTACCGCTTCTATCTTTGGGGTTTCTCTGTCTCCCTCTCACCCCTATCTCCCTCTCACCCCTGTCTCCCTCTCAGCTCTCTGTCTCCCTCTCAGCCCTCTGTCTCCCTCTCACCCCTGTCTCCCTCTCAGCTCTCTGTCTCCCTCTCAGCCCTCTGTCTCCCTCTCACCCCTGTCTCCCTCTCACCCCTGTCTCCCTCTCAGCCCTCTGTCTCCCTCTCACCCCTGTCTCACTCTGTCTCCCTCTGTCTCCCTCTCACCCCTCTGTCTCCCTCTCACCCCTCTGTCTCCCTCTCACCTCTCTGTCTCTCTCACCTCTCTGTCTCCCTCTCACCCCTCTGTCTCCCTCTCACCCCTCTGTCTCCCTCTCACCCCTCTGTCTCCCTCTCACCCCTCTGTCTCCCTCTCACCCCTCTGTCTCCCTCTCACCTCTCTGTCTCTCTCACCCCTCTGTCTCCCTCTCACCCCTCTGTCTCCCTCTCACCCCTCTGTCTCCCTCTCACCCCTCTGTCTCCCTCTCACCCCTCTGTCTCCCTCTCACCTCTCTGTCTCTCTCACCCCTCTGTCTCCCTCTCACCCCTCTATCTCCCTATCACCCCTCTGTCTCCCTCTCACCCCTCTGTCTCCCTCTCAGTCTCTCTTTCACCCCTCTGTCTCCCTCTCACCCCTCTATCTCCCTCTCACCCTTCTGTCTCCCTCTCACCCTCTGTCTCCCTCTCACCTCTCTGTCTCTTCCTCACCCCTCTATCTCCCTCTCACCCCTCTGTCTCCCTCTCACCTCTTTGTCTCTCTCTCACCCCTCTGTCTCCCTCTCACCCCTCTATCTCCCTCTCTGTCTCTTTCTCTGTCTCCCTCTCAGCCCTCTGTCTCCCTCTGTCTCCCTCTCACCTCTCTGTCCCTCCCCATTCCATCAACGTCCCTCCCCCTTCTCACAAAACTTTGTCCTTTAATTTCCGCATTGAAATTGCATCACGGATGGCCTTTTAAATCCCCATAGAAATGTTCATTTCAACCGATTTCCTCCCACCTTCCCTGACCGCTGTTTGCACTGGGGGCTGAGATGTACATGCCGGCTCCGCTGCAGCTTGAGAATCTCTGAGCTGTCCGAATGAAATTCGAGCACTCACGCAATCAGTCTGTGTATTTATAAAGTTTGCCCCGATAAACCCAGCTCACTCCCCATTCCAAACTAATGATCCCCACAGCATCCCACCCACACTGTCTGCCACTCAACCCTCAACTCACTGGACTTTTATCAGTTAGCCATTTTTGCTCAGTTTAAGCTCCCCGCATCCCTCTTGAGTCCTTCCTTGAATCTGCCCCATCTGCTATAGTCGGCTGCAGCTATCTCTACACATGTGGAGCATCCGCTTCTGATAAAGAGCGAACTGCAATTTGGATCTCATACCTAAAATATCACTTCTGCTATGAGACTCTCACCTTTGGGATGAGACTCTTACAATGGAAACAAGAATCTCACCTTTAGAATAGAGAATCCCACTTTTCGGATGAAGTATTTCATCTTTAGAATCGAGAATCTCACTTTTCGGATAAAGAATCTCACCTTAGGAACAAGAATCTCACTTTAGGAGCGAGAATCTCACCTTTCGGGTGAAGAATCTCACCTTAGGCACAAGAATATCACCTCCGAAACAAGAATATCACCTCAAAAACAAGAATCTCACCTCAGAAACAATAATCTCACCACAGAAACAGGTATCTCACCTCAAAAACAAGGATCTCACCTCAGAAACAGGTATCTCACCTCAGAAACAAGAATCTCACCTCAGAAACAGGTATCTCACCTCAGAAACAAAAATCTCACCTCAGAACTAAGAATCTCACCACAGAAACAAGAATCTCACTTCAGAAACAAGAATCTCACTTCAGAAACAAGAATCTCACTTCAGAAACAAGAATCTTATCTGAGAAACAAGAATCTTATCTAAGAAACAAGAATTTTATCTAAGAAACAAGAATCTTAACACAGAAACAAGAATCTTACCTCAGAAACAAGAATCTCACTTCAGAAACAAAAATGTTACCTCAGAAACAAAAATCTCACCTCAGAAACAAGAATCTCACCTCAGAAACAAAAATCTTACCTCAGAAACAAGAATCTCACCACAGAAACAAAAATCTTACCTCAGAAACAAGAATCTCACTTCAGAAACAAGAATCTTATCTAAGAAACAAGAATCTTAACACAGAAACAAGAATCTCACCACAGAAACAAAAATCTTACCTCAGAAACAAGAATCTCACTTCAGAAACAAGAATCTCACTTCAGAAACAAGAATCTCACTTCAGAAACAAGAATCTTATCTAAGAAACAAAAATCTTACCTCAGAAACAAGAATCTCACCACAGAAACAAAAATCTTACCTCAGAAACAAGAATCTCACTTCAGAAACAAGAATCTTATCTAAGAAACAAGAATCTTAACACAGAAACAAGAATCTCACCACAGAAACAAGAATCTCACTTCAGAAACAAGAATATTATCTAAGAAACAATAATTTTATCTAAGAAACAAGAATCTTATCAAAGAAACAAGAAGTCTCACCTTAGAAACAAGAATCTCACCACAGAAACAAGAATCTCACTTCAGAAACAAGAATCTTATCTAAGAAACAAGAATCTTAACACAGAAACAAGAATCTTACCTCAGAAACAAGAATCTCACCACAGAAACAAGAATCTCACTTCAGAAACAAAAATGTTACCTCAGAAACAAAAATCTCACCACAGAAACAAAAATCTTACCTCAGAAACAGGAATCTCACTTCAGAAACAAGAATCTTACCTTAGGCACAAGAATCTCACCTTAGGAACAAGAATCTCACCTTAGACACAAGAATCTCACCTTAGGCACAAGAATCTCACCTTAGGAACAAGAATCTCACCTTAGGCACAAGAACCTCACCTTAGGAACAGGAATCTCACCTTAGGCACAAGAATCTCACCTTAGGCACAAGAATCTCACCTTAGGCACAAGAATCTCACGTTAGGCACAAGAATCTCACCTTAGGCACAAGAATCTCACCTTAGAAAAAGTCTCACCTTAGGAACAAGAACATCATCAAAGTACATTGTATACAACGAAGAATATCTGCTTCCTCCCGCATTTTGGAGTGATCCACAATGACATGCGAGGTAGTCCGAGTTAACACTGCCTTTACCGATTTCGTTCGAACAACCTTTCGAAAAGTCTTTCTGAAAGCTTTAGCGCACCTTAATACTCGTAATAAGCCAGTAGTTATGCTACCGAAGGATTATCTCTCACAAAGAAGGCCATCTATAAAATAAACTTCCCAACAGTTCCTTCTTCAGCTGACTTCCCTCGCCATCTCGCGTGACTTCCCGCCGCCTACACTTCGCTCCCAGAATTTGCCAGCGCTAGTAGAAATTGGAAGCTTCAGCGAAGATCTCTTGCTTGGCTTCTAGGAGCAGCAACAACAAGAGACTTCTAGACAGGCAAGGCCAGCAGAGAAGCGGATGATAAGAGAAAATGAGATACGGAGTCACAGGGCAGCTGGGGGGAGCAGATGCTGCGGAACCGGCGTAGCGGAAACAAAAAATTTCGAGCTCGCGACTTTGACGTTGGCGACTGTCACGTGATTTGGGGGGGGGTGGGAGCCGGGAGGACAGGCCGGGAAGACGCGTTTTCTAAGATTTCCAACTTTACTTTATTTCTGTGGCTGACACGAGTTTGGCAGCAGCTCCCGACAATATTGCGCTCTTGAAGCATTCAAAGCACGAAAAAAACTGACTTAAAGCTAAATTTTGGTCACCGAATCTCACCCCAACAGAAGAGAATCTCACCACAGTAGAACAGAATCTTACCCCAACAGAAGAGAATCTTACCCCAACAGAAGAGAATCTCACCCCAACAGAAGAGAATCTCACCCCAATAGAAGAGAATCTAACCTCAATAGAAAAGAATCTCACCCCAATAGAAGACAATCTCACCCAATATAAAAGAATCTCACCCCAATAAAAGAGAATCTAACCTCAGTAGAAGAGAATCTCACCTCAGTAGAAGAGAATCTCACCTCAATAGAAGAATCTCACCCCAATGGAAGAGAATCTCACCTAATAAACAGAGAATCTCATACCCTCCGCCACTCACCTCTCGCCCCATTGGTGCGTCCTCCCGGATGTCGGCCTCGTACGTCGGCTTGTCGAATGTGGGCACCTCGTCGTTCTCGTCAGCCACGAGAATCCGCAGCCTGACGGTTCCGTTCCTCGGCGGGCTGCCGCCGTCAAATGCGGCCAATCCAAATTCGTAGGAGTCCTTGGCCTCTCGGTCCAGCGGCAATTTCAGCGTCAGGCGCAGCGACGGCGCCGAGGCCGGATCGGCGCCGGTGGCCGCGGCGCCTGGCCAGAACTCCAGGCCAAACTCGGCCGGCGCCGGGGGCAGCAGGGCGTAGCGCTGCACCGACAGCCGCGGCGAGTCGGCGTCCTCGGCCAGCGGCAGGCTGCGAAATTCGCCCGGCTGCGCGGCCTCGCTGAACTCCCTGGTCAGCTCCACGGAGCTCCATCTGGGCGCGTTGTCGTTCAGGTCGACGATCTGCACGGCCAGGGTGACGATGTGGGAGAACTCGCGGTCCGACTGCACCTGCAGGGTGAGCCGGCAGGGCGAGTCGTCAGCGCCGGCGGAGCTGCAGCAGGCGGACACCTCGGCGCACACCCGGTCCCGGTCGACTCGGTGCTGCACGGTCACGTGACCGGTGGCCGGCTCCACCCGGAAGTAGCGCTCGCAGCCCGGCGGATCGGCGTTGAACTGCCGGAAATCCGGGATGGCGTCCGGCGCGAGCAGGTGGCCGTCGCGGCGCATGGCGTCGAGGAGGCTGACGACTGGGGAACCGGGCGGCAGCTCCTCGTCAATGACGGCACTGATGACAACGGAGGTGGACGCGGCGGTCGTTGGAGGGGCCAGCAGGGCGCCGAGCAGCGTCAATGGCGGCAGCAGGTGAATGAGTAACCGCGACATCTTCTTTTTCTGCTGCTGCTTTTGGCGTTTTTGTTGCTTTTGCTGCTGTTGCTTTTGCTGTTGTTGCTTTTGCTGTTGTTGTTTTTGCTGTTGTTGCTTTTGCTTTTGCTGCTTTTCCTGTTGTTGCTGCTTCTGCGTTTAGAGGATCGGAGAGTGATTTTGTTGTTTTTGCGTCCTTGGAGTGTCCGCAACCGTTGCTGCTGCTGCTGCCTCTCCACCGGCAGCTTCAGAGATTGCGGGCGAATCGCTGAATGAATCTGGGGGAGTCTGAGGGACTTATAGGCTAGAGATGGACGAGGAAAGAGAAGGGGAGCTGATGGGGCTCCCTCTTAAACCCTCGCAGCGTCCCAGCGCAGCTGGGAGGTGCGTGGGAAGGCTGAGATAGTGCAGGTCTGCGATAGGCTGCTTCTGGGGGGAGGGCAATTTCTTCTTCTTCTAGAAGATTGAAGCAACCAGGCCGAGGCAGCGGGCAGGCAGTTCAACGGGATTCTGTGTCAACAGAGCAAAGAGACAAGGATTGCAAATACGAATTCCCAATTCAATTCTTAAACTATACAGTTTTCTTTCAGATTCTCGAACTGCCCGAATCTCCCCAGCTGTGTATCCGGCCTATCAGTTTGAGGATCTGGCAGTGCATATTGGTGGCCAGCGCTGTTTGTAGTTTGGGTGGGGGGGCAGCCGTGGACGTAAGAAGCAGCAGCAGCAGCAGCAGCAGCAGATTTCGGGAGGCCCCGGGGGCGGGCAGGCGGCAGACTGCAACTGGCCCGCAAGTGGCCGTTTGGCCTCGCCAGTGCCTCAGCGTCTTGGGATTTGCTAGGGGAGGGGGGGGTTTGGGTGGGAGCGGACTTAGGGATAACTGACCCGATGTGGGGCATCGGACAGGAACTGTTGGCGCGGTCTGCACTCGGACGAAAGATTCTATTCAGGTCTGGCGCTGTCCCAGTCCGGCCCATCCGGTAGTCAGATCCCGCCAACTGCCGGCGAAGTTATGGGTGCCAGCGAATCGAGTTAAAAGCAATTGAATTTACGTAGAAGGTAAAACGGGGGAGGAGGGAGTTTTCGCGATCCACCCCCCCCCTAGCAACGGGATATTTATGACGGCTTGCGATGGGCCGGCTTGGGCGCTTGGCAACCAATGTTTCGACGATAAAAGCGAAAATTTTCCTAATACTCGCAACACGCGGAAAGATTTAATTCAATGCTAGTTTTGGCGCATCCATAAACACACTGATCTGTGCCCTCTAAACACACTGATCTGTGCCCTCTAAACACACTGATCTGTGCTCTCTAAACACACTGATCTGTGCTCTCTAAACACACTGATCTGTGCCCTCTAAACTCACTGATCTGTGCCCTCTAAACACACTGATCTGTGCCCTCTAAACACACTGATCTGTGCCCTCTAAACACACTGATCTGTGCCCTCTAAACACACTGATCTGTGCCCTCTAAACACACTGATCTGTGCCCTCTAAACACACTGATCTGTGCCCTCTAAACACACTGATCTGTGCCCTCTAAACACACTGATCTGTGCCCTCTAAACACACTGATCTGTGCCCTCTAAACACACTGATCTGTGCCCTCTGAACACACTGATCTGTGCCCTCTAAACACACTGATCTGTGCCCTCTAAACACACTGATCTGTGCCCTCTAAACACACTGATCTGTGCCCTCTAAACACACTGATCTGTGCCCTCTAAACACACTGATCTGTGCCCTCTAAACACACTGATCTGTGCCCTCTGAACACACTGATCTGTGCCCTCTAAACACACTGATCTGTGCTCTCTGAACACACTGATCCATGCCCTCTAAACACACTGATCCATGCCCTCTAAACACACTGATCTGTGCTCTCTGAACACACTGATCTGTGCCATATAAACACACTGATCTAGGCTAATCCAATATAAACACACTGATCTAGGCTAAATCACTATAAACACACTGATCTAGGCTAATTTAATATAAACACACTGATCTAGGCTAATCCAATATAAACACACTGATCTAGGCTAATCCAGTATAAACACACTGATCTAGGCTAATCCAGTATAAACACACTGATCTAGGCTAATTCACTATAAACACACTGATCTAGGCTAATCCAGTATAAACACACTGATCTAGGCTAATTCACTATAAACACACTGATCTAGACTAATCCAGTATAAACACACTGATCTAGGCTAATCCAGTATAAACACACTGATCTAGGATAATCCAGTATTAACACACTGATCTAGGCTAATCCAGTATAAACACACTGATCTAGGCTAATCCAGTATAAACACACTGATCTAGGCTAATCCAGTATAAACACACTGATCTAGGCTAATCCAGTATAAACACACTGATCTAGGCTAATCCAGTATAAACACACTGATCTAGGCTAATCCAGTATTAACACACTGATCTAGGCTAATCCAGTATAAACACACTGATCTAGGCTAATCCAGTATAAACACACTGATCTAGGCTAATCCAGTATAAACACTGATCTAGGCTAATTCACTATAAACACACTGATCTAGGCTAATTCACTATAAACCGCCTCTTGACCTCTTCATCAGGGGTGAGGCGGCTAGAACGACGCGGCGTCTAATTGATGCCGGCGTCAAATTCATTTACATGAGAGCACCTGCTAAGCGGAACCTTGTCCCGCATAGCGATCTGTGCCTCAACTTTCTCAACGAGTGTCAGGCCAATCGCGTCTTCACCGATGGCATTGCCTCAACGCTCAACCTGAGACAGCGCTACTCCGTAGCTATCGACTCGCGCGATAACATCAATGACCATTGGAACCCTGGTGAGCTTCATTGCTACACCGACGGTTCTAAGCAGTCAGCCAACACCGGCTTTGGTGTTGGAATCTTTCTGAACGGGAGGGTCATCGCTACCCACGCTCAATACACTGGGGTCAACTCCAGTGTTTTCCAAAATGAAGTTCTGGCCATCAGCTCCTGCACTGCAGAGCTTCTCGCCACTGGCGTTACTGGTAAGAACATCATTTTCCATTCGGACAGCCAAGCTGCCTTGCACGCCATCAGTGGCTGCAGCACCAACTCTGCTACAGTCCTTGACTGTATCAAACTCCTCAACGTGTTGGGTTCCGCCAACAAAATTACCCTTAAGTGGGTTCCGGGGCATGTGGGGATCCGAGGAAATGAGTTGGCTGACACCCTTGCAAAAGTTGGTGCCTCCGGCTCCTCTCTCGGCCCCGAACCTCTTGTCCCGATTCCTGGCTGTGTCATCGACTCGCGCATCAAAGCGTGGATCAGGACTCAGCACCGCTCGACTTGGGCGAACCGCACTACCTGCAGGCAATCCAGAGGCGCTGTCCCTCAGCCCTCTCACCAGCTCCGGAAGCTCCTCTTGCGCCTCTCGCGCAGAGACATCCGGGCTGCCACCATGAACCTCTCTGGTCACGGCTGCTTCTCCAGGCACCAGCACCTGCAGGGCAACGCCACCAACGCCACCTGTAGTTTCTGCAACTCAGGTGACGAAACCGCTGAGCATTTCGTCAGCATCTGTCCCGCCTTCACGCGGGCCAGACTCACTTACCTCGGGCCACACACATCTATTACTGAAGCGTGCAAACCCGAAAACTTTAATCAGCTCATGCGCTACCTTCGGGCCACCCGCAGGGCTGAACTCTCCTTTCCAGAGAGCACCATAGCTGCTGGCGACACTGGGGGACCTCCCTGGGCGGCGCCAACCCTCCGTCCATAGCGACGCGTCGGCCGTTCAGGGACTAGCGGAATGGGCGCCCGCGCCTTCCCGCTGTGTCCCCTCCGGGACAGCCCTGCAGCTAAGTCAAGTCAAGGCTAATCCAGTATAAACACACTGATCTAGGCTAATCCAGTATAAACACACTGATCTAGGCTAATCCAGTATTAACACACTGATCTAGGCTAATCCAGTATAAACACACTGATCTAGGCTAATCCAGTATAAACACACTGATCTAGGCTAATCCAGTATAAACACACTGATCTAGGCTAATCCAGTATAAACACACTGATCTAGGCTAATCCAGTATAAACACACTGATCTAGGCTAATCCAGTATAAACACACTGATCTAGGCTAATCCAGTATAAACACACTGATCTAGGCTAATTCACTATAAACACACTGATCTAGGCTAATTCACTATAAACACACTGATCTAGGCTAATTCACTATAAACACACTGATCTAGGCTAATTCACTATAAACACACTGATCTAGGCTAATTCACTATAAACACACTGATTTAAACGCCTGTAAACACAGCTCTCACAGGTAAACACAGGTTGAATTGACCTGAACTCAACCGTGTCCCAGCCAGTCTTATTTCCCAGCTCAGACTGACAGCTCAGCAGCGCGGACCTCATCGATCCCTTTACAAGTCTTGCCCCAATGAATGACTGACAGACCTCATCGCTGAAAGAAAACAAATTTTTTTAGTTGCAAGCAACAAAACTTGCAGCGGCAAAGAAGCACATTCTCTAAAAGAGAAAAATCAATCAAGCCCGCTCGGGCTCTCGCAAGGAACACCTGGCCTGATTGCTCTGTTGAGCTGCTAAAGAGATGCCGCCGCATTTGAGGGCTTGAGCCCGGCCAACAAGTCCAATACAAGTTGAAGTGGTTGCTATGCGTATTGAGCACTTACCTGCATCTCTCAGTGTGCAGGTCGGAATGTGCCGCGTAGCACAAACTGGACCGTTTCAAGAAGCTAAAGGGTAGTTGAAGCTGCTTCCCGCAACACCCCAGGATAGAGCAGTTGCTTTGAAAAGGTTTGAAAGGCCAATGGACTGCTCAGACCAATGAACTGCCAGCAGGATGTCAGAGTGATGGGGCACTTCCAACTCTCCCTGATCCCAGGATGCTGAGCCCTGTCAGAGATGAGGAAAAGTCAGGCTACGAGGCAAGGAAAAGTCACAATGAATGAATGATGACTGGATAATGGATGCTGAGCTTACAGACTGGAGTGAAAGTGGTTCATTACTCAACTACCTGATGAGTAATGATTTATTAATGAGCCCCAGCTCCCCCCACCGCACAGCTGGTGACAAATTCAACTTCTTGCCTGCAGGGCTATCAGTTTCTGAGCACAAAACTGACACTGTCCAACAGATGGACTTTCTCCCCTTTCCATTCCTCATCCTCCCTTTCAGCCTCTTCTTCCTTCGCCTCAGAACCCGCCTGCCCGTCTGCTAAATGCGACTTCACGAAGCGGCAATTAGGCAATCTGGCTGCTGGGGGAGGGGGGCTGGCCGAGCAGATTCGGCCGAACTGATAAACTTGTCCGAGCTGAGCCCGCGGAGACTTTTGCATGGCTTCTGTAGCCAGCCTCCCCCCGACTCGATGGGTTGAGTTGATAGGAGGGCTGGGGTAATGAATACCATGTGTTTGCTTCCATCTTGAGCCCTGCCGGGCATTGCCCCAGTCCGTGTGAAATGCGCTTTGAAAACAACAGCAAATACATTGTAACTGCAAGTCAGAGCCGCTGTAGACTCTGAGTGAGCTCGGGGGTCAGCTGAATGGCCGTGAAAGCCTTCTGAATATTGACTGACGCTGCCTGAATCTGCTGCACGATGGGAGGTTTCATCTTTCGGCTAAGACCGCGCTCCACCCTGTCTCACCCTGTCTCAACCTCTCTCACCCTCTCTCACCCTCTCTCAACCTCTCTCACCCTGTCTCACCCTCTCTCACCCTCTCTCACCCTCTCTCACCCTCTCTCACCCTCTCTCACCCTCTCACCCTCTCTCACCCTCTCTCACCCTCTCTCACCCTCTCTCACCCTGTCTCACCCTGTCTCACCCTCTCTCACCCTCTCTCACCCTCTCTCAACCTCTCTCACCCTCTCTCACCCTCTCTCAACCTGTCTCACCCTGTCTCAACCTCTCTCACCCTGTCTCACCCTGTCTCAACCTCTCTCACCCTCTCTCACCCTCTCTCAACCTCTCTCACCCTGTCTCAACCTCTCTCACCCTCTCTCAACCTCTCTCACCCTCTCTCCTCATCCTCTCTTACCCTCTCTCCTCACACTCTCTCACCCTCTATCACCCTATCTAACCCTCTCTCAACCTCTCTCACCCTCTCTCACCCTCTCTCACCCTGTCTCAACCTCTCTCACCCTCTCACCCTCTCTCACCCTCTCTCATCCTCTCTTACCCTCCCTCACCCCTCTCACCCTCTCTCCTCATCCTCTCTTACCCTCTCTCCTCACACTCTCTCACCCTCTATCACCCTATCTAACCCTCTCTCACCCTCTCTCATCCTCTGTTACCCTCTGTTACCCTCTCTCACCCGCTCTCACCCTCTCTCCTCACCCTCTCTTATCCTCTCTCACCCTCTCTCCTCACCCTCTATCACCCTCTCTTCTCTTACCCTCTCCTTTCTCTCTCCTCACCCTCTCTCACCCTCTCTCACCCTCTCTCCTCACCCGCTCTTCTCACCCTCTCTTACCCTCTCTCACCTCTCTCTCCCTCTCTCCTCACCTCTCTGCTCACCCCCTCTCACCCTCTCTCACCCTATCTTACCCTCTTTCACCCTCTCTTATCCTCTCTCCTCACCCTCTCTCACCCTCTCTCCTCACCCTCTCTCACCCTCTCTCCTCACCCTCTCTCCTCATCCTCTCTTACCCTCTCTTACCCTCTCTCACCCTCTCTCACCCTCTCTCCTCACCCTCTCTCAACCTCTCTCACCCTCTCTCCTCACCCTCTCTGCTCACCCTCTCTCACCCTCTATCACCCTCTCTTATCCTCTCCATCAGTCAGTCATTCAGTCAGTCAGTCAGTCAGTCAGTCAGTCAGTCAGTCAGTCAGTCACCCACTCACTCAAGTCAGTCAGTCAGTCAGCCAGTCAGTCAGTCAGTCAGTCAGTCAGTCAGTCAGTCAGTCAGTCATTCAGTCAGTCAGTCAGTCAGTCAGTCAGTCAGTCAGTCAGTGAGATATTCGCAATTTCTGGCCTCAAGCTGTCCAGCGAGGCGAGCTTTGGGTCCGCATCTTCAGCGCCCAGTTGCATTCGGGCGAACCCAGTCGTGAAATGGAGCGGTTGATCGCAGCTCGCGACTGGAGCAGTTTTTTTACTCTGGCTAATTGGCTGCTTGGGTTGGGGGGCAGGGCAGGACTTTTCTGTTTCTTTGAAACAGACACCTCTGCGTCTGCTTGCGGCTTTGCAGATGACTTTAATTATTACCTTGTAGTGAACCGGCGTTTGTATCACCTCAGAAGGACAGACAGACAGACAGACAGACAGACAGACAGACAGACAGACAGACAGACAGACAGCCAGACAGACAGACAGCCAGACAGACAGACAGACAGACAGACAGACAGACAGACAGACAGACACACTGAAAGGCCCAAAGCCAGCTCCACTGCCAGATCAAAAGATCAGCGGCTCGCCCTCAAGCAAGGCAGCAGGTGCTCAGAAACTGTTGTGTTTTATTTCTCTTATTACCCACTGCTCCCCCCCCAAGCGCGGCACGCAGTGTCTCTGCATTGAGCCTCTCCCTGGTCTGTTATCTAACCCTCCCCCGCTTTCCCGGGCCACTTCCTGTGTCAGTCAAGGGCTTGAATATTCGAATTCTCTGGCGCAGCAGCCGGTGTTGCTAAGCGTATTAGCTGGCTCGAGTGAGAGGGCCGCCGACTTCACCTGCTGGCGGCGTAAGAGAGAGCCGCTCTGTCAGCTGCTGTCGCTCTGAGGTGAGTCCGCGGCTGCCCTTGTGAATATCACAGCTCATTGCTCCCCTTGTGAGTGGATAAAAGGCCACGGCTCTCAAGGCTAATTTCCTGCCAGTCTTGAGTCAAGCAAAATCTTTGATTGAGATCGCAGGGCCGGACTCTGAGTTCCATTTTCTTTGCTTGGAAGTCAAAAAAAATCGCTGACTCAGTTCTTCACCTCGGTTTCTCTTCCTCGTGGGAGGGCTGTGGGGCACAATGGAGCAACGCCTTTGTCGAAATCAACCCAAGCTCAACAAGGATGAGGCAGGCGATTCTGCCAATTCTGACACAAGCTCCAAATGCATGCGGCCCCGCACCGAATCGAAAATAGGGGTTGCGGCGCGAGAGTCGGATCGGTACGTCCCGTAGTTGCTAGGGCGATGCCACAGACACTTGACTAAAAATTGGGATAACTATATACCTCTGTGAGGAAATATCAGGATTATATTGTTGAGAATCTGAGTGAGCGCTGGCTGAGAGGCTCTGGAAGGCAGCCAGCAATCAGGCTTTGATTGAAAGCAGCTAAGAAAGGCCGGGGAAGTGAGGGTCGGTGGGCCGGGGGACACGGGGCACCCGGCGACTCAGCTGACGGCGGGCGCGTGGGGGCCTCCCGCCGCACTCCCGGTCCGGCTGCTGGACGCGGCATCGCGTTTCCTGGGAATTTCAAAGACGCCCAACCCCACCCTAAGGCCCTTTTTCCCGCGAAACCTTTTCCACGGACGGGAAGTGCCGGGCTGCTGGCTGGGGGATTTTTTTTGACGCTGGACTTCTCGTAGGGAATAAAGGATTCGAAAAATGAAGGAGAAATAAGATTGAGGGGAGGGGAGTGGGGGATGCAGGGGCGCCGGGGTCGCCTGACCCCCCCCCCCAGACGGACAGACGGGGAGTCTGAAATTGAAAGGACCCCCCTGCCCCAGTCCAGCACACAATCGGCCAAAGCGGGTGCATCGGCACACAATTTCCTTTTTCATTCCTTCATCCTCCAGCATGAGGAGGGAGGAGCAACTTTTCCCTGAACCCCGGCTGCTCCCCGCCCTCCCCAACCTGCTGCCGGCCAAGTTCGGCAGTTTTGAGAAATGGAGATTCCTGCCTTTAGATGAGGCACTGAATCTGGGAAGCTTTCCTTAGAAAGCACTGTTCTCATCGTTGCCATTAACTGCAATCTCATTTTTCAACTATTAGTTTCTGTGGTTAAAATTTTCAATACAAAAAATGAAGCTTTATTTAGGAAAAATATGAAGTTCTCATTTTTCATGCTCTCATTTCTTTTGCTCTCACATTTCTCTTGATCTCTCATGCTCTCATTTCTCATGATCTCTCATTTCTCATGATCTCTCATTTCTCATGATCTCTCATTTCTTATGATCTCTCATTTCTTATGATCTCTCATTTCTCATGATCTCTCACTTCTCATGATCTCTCATTTCTCATGACCTCTCATTTCTCATGATCTCTCATTTCTCATGATCTCTCATTTCTCATGATCTCTCATTTCTCATGATCTCTCATTTCTCATGATCTCTCATTTTTCATGATCTCTCATTTTTCATGATCTCTCATTTCTCATGATCTCTCATTTCTCATGATCTCTCATTCCTCATGACCTCTCATTTCTCATGACCTCCCTTTTCTCATGCTCCCATATCTTATACCCTCATTTCTCAGTCATGCTGTCATGCTCTCATCTGTTAATATTTCTCAGTTCTCATGCAATTTGATTTCAGATTGCTTCAGTCGAAGCATTAAATTTCTCGCGCTATTTTGTGTCTTTATTTGTCGCACAAAATTTGTAGACAAGCCCCGGTCCCAGCGGAAGCTGGAAAGGCATGCGCACGATGAGGCAGTGAACTTGAAACTCATCGCTTTCTTTCTCAAACCTGAACTCCCCCCCCCAGTCGCCTCAATTGCCATGCCCCCTGCTCATTTGAGAACACAAACTCGAGGACGAATAGATGAAGAAGCGGGCAGCCCAGCTGCCTCACACACAGAGAAGAGGGGCGCCCGGGAAGCCGGGTTCGCGGGCTGGAGGGCCATCGTGCCGAGCAAGAGCGGCGGCTCGCGACAAAAAATCAGGTAGCCAAGGGGGAGATGATGAGGGAAGCTGACCTGGTGCAACTCGCCAGCTCACAAAACCCAGAATCTCGAGGGAGTTGAAGTGGCTGAGGTGAAGGCCAGGGCAGCAATGCTTTGCTAATATTGCAAAAAAACTCGACAGCATACTTCAGATTGGGAGTTGACTAGCGTGCGTCATTTGGGGAAGTCTGATTGCATTGTGTTTACAGTCTGATTGCATTGTGTTTACAGTCTGATTGCACTGTGTTTACAGTCTGATTGCATTGTGTTTACAGTCTGATTGCATTGTGTTTACAGTCTGGTTGCATTGTGTTTACAGTCTGGTTGCATTGTGTTTACAGTCTGATTGCATTGTGTTTACAGTCTGGTTGCATTGTGTTTACAGTCTGGTTGCATTGTGTTTACACACTGATTACATTGCGTTTACAGTCTGATTGCATTGTGTTTACAGTCTGATTGCATTGTGTTTACAGTCTGGTTGCATTGTGTTTACAGTCTGGTTGCATTGTGTTTACACACTGATTACATTGCGTTTACAGTCTGATTGCATTGTGTTTACAGTCTGGATTGCACTGTGTTTACACACTGATTGCACTGTGTTTACAGTCTGATTGCATTGTGTTTACAGTCTGATTACATTGAGTTTACACACTGATTACATTGAGTTTACACACTGATTACATTGTGTTTACACACTGATTACATTGAGTTTACACACTGATTACATTGAGTTTACACACTGATTGCATTGAGTTTACACACTGATTGGATTGTGTTTACACACTGATTACATTGAGTTTACACACTGGATTGCACTGTGTTTACACACTGATTGTACAGGCAAATTATGAAACAGCATTCATCAGGAAAAATGACACCTTAATAAAAACATGGATCTCACCTGACTCCAAATGAGATCTGGCAGTGGCTGGTAGAGCGTGCACTTTCGCAATCAAATTTCCTGCTCAACTGCTCAAAGTCGAGCACCGCCTGCACCTGGCCAGCGCGCAGATCTCAGCTCGTTGGGCTCGGGCCGAACAAGACACGGGCTTATATGAGCACTTCAGTCAGCCAGCTCCAGTCTAAAGAGCAGACAGCTACAGCCCCAGTTTCTGGGGTGTCACAGAGAGTCCACAATCCATCAAGTGGGTCGCCAGCAAAGAACTCGCAATGCCGCCTGAGTTTATCGTCCCCTCAGGGCTGTCTCCGCCAGTTTTAGACCCGAATACTTCCCCTTTTTCTCGGCCAAAAGTCCTAGTAAGTCACAGAGCTCTGCATATCCTCTTGTGTGCATCCGCGTGCTCCCCATTTTGTAGTCCCCCATTTTGGCCGGGGACTGGCTGTCTGGCGGAGTGACTCACTGCAGCTCCAATTTGTCATTATCTACCTGTGAGCCGGGGGCAGCAATGGGCGCCCAGCTTTTGCACCAGAAAATATAATTAAGTTTTTTATTTAAAAAAACTGCTTAATTAGTTCTGTCACTAATTGCTTCTGGATGCTGTTCTAGAGCAAAAATGTTCGTATTCGGCTACTAGTTAGTAGACTAGTTAGGAATTTTTAGTAAAAACTGCTTTAATAATTAACACTACCACATTGGCACTTTTAGCTGGAATAATATTGACAATGTCAGCCGGGCCGCACTGGACTGACAGAGCCGAAGAAGTCTAGGAGCAGAAATCTGGACTAGACTTGTCTTTGTAACAAATTTATAGCTTAAACATGCTTTTATCGATGTTGTAATCGTTCAGTTTTTTGACACATTTTGATTCCGTAAAACACTGTAGGCATCTTGGTAATATTTGAGTTTAGCGCCAAGTTTAGCGCCAAGTTTAGCGCCAAGTTTAGCGCCAAGTTTAGCGCCAAGTTTAGCGCCAAGTTTAGCGCCAAGGTTAGCGCCAAGTTTAGCGCCAAGGTTAGTGCCATTTCAGCGCCAATTTAGCACCAAAGTTAGCGCCATTTTAGCGCCAACTTAGCGCCAAGGTTAGTGCCAAGGTTAATGCCATTTTAGTGCCAAGGTTAGTGCCAAGGTTAGTGCTATTTTAGCGCCAAGGTTAGTGCCATTTTAGCGCCAATTTAGCGCCAAAGTTAGCGCCATTTCAGCGCCAAAGTTAGCGCCAAGGTTAGTGCCATTTTAGCGCCAAGGTTAGTGCCATTTTAGCGCCCAGGTTAGTGCCATTTTAGCACCAAGGTTAGTGCCATTTTTGCGCCAAGGTTAGTGCCATTTTAGTGCCATTTTTGCGCCAAGGTTAGTGCCATTTTAGCGCCAAGTTCAGCGTCATTTAAGCGCCAATTTTAGCGCCAGCTTCAGCGTCCCTTCTACCCCTTGTTCCTTTGCTGGCCTTCAAATACACTTTCCTAGAATTCAAAGAATTCCTAGACTCCTGTGCTCAGTCCAAGTAGTACGTTGCCAGGGCACACAGACAGGCTTAACAGACCAGCGATAAAAGAGGGTTCAGAAGGCAAAATCCAAACAAAGGCTTTAAAAATTCACAAGAGAACAGCGGTAACCAATGAGAGCGGGGCAGGTGGAGCAAAGACCTATTTATGGAGAATCTCAACGCACAGACCGCGAATAAACACAGAGGAAATTTGGCACCTCCTTTTTTCACTTGCAGAGAAGTGCATTTTGCTGTCCAGCGCCAATGTCTGGAGAGCTGCTGCTGCTGGACCGGGTGCGGAGGGCTCTGACTGCGCCGCCGAGCGAGAGGAACGAGGACGACCTCAGCATGGTGATGGCCTGGTGCAAGGACCTCTCAAGGGGCGAGGCTCAGAGAGGCAAAGTGTGCGTGCTGGGCGAGCTGGAGGACAGTGAGTGACTAATCCGTCCGCCCCTGAACTAATCCATCCGCCCCCTGAACTAATCCATCCGCCCCCTGAACTAATCCATCCGCCCCCTGAACTAATCCATCGGCCCCCTGAACTAATCCATCCGCCCCCTGAACTAATCCATCGGCCCCCTGAACTAATCCATCCGCCCCCTGAACTAATCCATCCGCCCCCTGAACTAATCCATCCGCCCCCTGAACTAATCCATCCGCCCCCTGAACTAATCCATCGGCCCCCTGAACTAATCCATCCGCCCCCTGAACTAATCCATCCGCCCCCTGAACTAATCCATTCGTCCCTAGATGAATCTATATCCGCTCCTAGATGAATCTATATCCGCTCCTAGATGAATCTATATCCGCTCCTAGATGAATCTATATCCGCCTCAGATGAATCTATATCCGCCTCAGATGAATCTATATCCGCCTCAGATGAATCTATATCCGCCTCAGATGAATCTATATCCGCCCCTAGATGAATCTATATCCGCCCCTAGATGAATCTATATCCGCCCCTAGATGAATCTATATCCGCTCCTAGATGAATCTATATCCGCCTCAGATGAATCTATATCCGCCCCTAGATGAATCTATATCCGCCCCTAGATGAATCTATATCCGCCCCTAGATGAATCTATATCCGCCTCAGATGAATCTATATCCGCCCCTAGATGAATCTATATCCGCCCCTAGATGAATCTATATCCGCCCCTAGATGAATCTATATCCGCCCCTAGATTAATCTATATCCGCTCCTAGATTAATCTATATCCGCCCCTAGATGAATCTATATCCGCCCCTAGATGAATCTATATCCGCCCCTAGATTAATCTATATCCGCCCCTAGATTAATCTATATCCGCTCCTAGATTAATCTATATCTGCTCCTCGCCCAATCCATCCGCCCCAAGGCGTGCTGAAGGCGCTGGTGAAGGACTCGGTGCTGGAGACCTGCGAGCCAGGCCGGCTGCTGATACGGCAGGGCAGCACCGGCGACTTCATGTACATCGTGCTGTCCGGCCAGTGCGAGGTTCGGGTGTCGGCGATTGCGACTGCCGTCGACGGCAGCGGAGTCAGCGGCGGCCTTCGCGAGGGCGACTCGGTGCGCGGCTTGGCGGGGCAAAAAGAAATCGGAGAGCTGCTGGGAGTCATCGTTGGAGTCGTGGGGCGTGAGTTCGTGGCTTCCCTAATCCGCTTCTCGTGTCTTCCCTAATCCGCTTCTCGTGTCTTCCCTAATCCGCTTCTCGTGTCTTCCCTAATCCGCTTCTCGTGTCTTCCCTAATCCGCTTCTCGTGTCTTCCCTAATCCGCTTCTCGTGTCTTCCCTAATCCGCTTCTCGTGTCTTCCCTAATCCGCTTCTCGTGTCTTCCCTAATCCGCTTCTCGTGTCTTCCCTAATCCGCTTCTCGTGTCTTCCCTAATCCGCTTCTCGTGTCTTCCCTAATCCGCTTCTCGTGTCTTCCCTAATCCGCTTCTCGTGTCTTCCCTAATCCGCTTCTCGTGTCTTCCCTAATCCGCTTCTCGTGTCTTCCCTAATCCGCTTCTCGTGTCTTCCCTAATCCGCTTCTCGTGTCTTCCCTAATCCGCTTCTCGTGTCTTCCCTAATCCGCTTCTCGTGTCTTCCCTAATCCGCTTCTCGTGTCTTCCCTAATCCGCTTCTCGTGTCTTCCCTAATCCGCTTCTCGTGTCTTCCCTAATCCGCTTCTCGTGTCTTCCCTAATCCGCTTCTCGTGTCTTCCCTAATCCGCTTCTCATGTCTTCCCTAATCCGCTTCTCATGTCTTCCCTAATCCGCTTCTCGTGTCTTCCCTAATCCGCTTCTCGTGTCTTCCCTAATCCGCTTCTCGTGTCTTCCCTAATCCAATTCTCACGCCTTCCTAATCCGATTCTCACGCCTTCCTAATCCGATTCTCACGCCTTCCTAATCCGATTCTCACGCCTTCCTAATCCGATTCTCACGCCTTCCTAATCCGATTCTCACGCCTTCCTAATCCGATTCTCACGCCTTCCTAATCCGATTCTCACGCCTTCCTAATCCGATTCTCACGCCTTCCTAATCCGATTCTCACGCCTTCCTAATCCGATTCTCACGCCTTCCTAATCCGATTCTCACGCCTTCCTAATCCGATTCTCACGCCTTCCTAATCCGATTCTCACGCCTTCCTAATCCGATTCTCACGCCTTCCTAATCCGATTCTCACGCCTTCCTAATCCGATTCTCACGCCTTCCTAATCCCATTCTCACGCCTTCCTAATCCCATTCTCACGCCTTTCTAATCCGATTCTCACGCCTTCCTAATCCCATTCTCTAATTCAGCCGGCTCAGTGATCGGCGAGGTGGCCTTGGTGAAGAACGTGGTGCGCACTGCCAACGTGCTGGTGTCGCCAGCCTCCGAGCCCTGCTCCCTCATCCGAATCTCCCGCGACCTGTTCGAGCGCACTCTGGACAGCCGTCTGCGCCGGCTCGAGCAGGAGCGCGAGGACTTCACCTTCGGCTTCCACCTGGTCAGCAACTTCAATCCCAGACTGAGGCAGCAGTTCATCCGAGCCCTGATGAAGGAGAAATACTACAACGGGGACGTCATTGTACGGCAGGGAGACAAAATTGAGGACGTGTACTTCATTGTCAGGTGAGGCAGTTGGCAAATTTCGCTGCCTACTGCGCCTGTGGGTTTTGGCGATAGTCGACCCGCTCGGCCCGGAGCAGGCACACTAATCCTACGGGCTCGAATCCCCGGACGCATCCCCCTGACCTGTTCTTCCCCAAGCCAGACCGTAGGAAATAAAAGCATAAAAGATGATTTCAGCTCTCTCATTCATCGGTCAATAAGGAAACCTCTAACGATTGAATGCAACAATAAAGCAGAGTACAATGCAGCCCGCCATTCATTCATTTATCTATTATCGGGGCTGAATGAAAGCCCAGGCTGCGCAGCTCAGGACAGGAGAGAATGACAGACTGACAGATCTGCCAGTAACTGAAGTTGCAAAATAAAAGTGTGATAATTGGCTCAGGCCACTTGGGGCAGCACAATTGAGCCAGGCTCTTCTGGGTTCGGCTGATGTGGAAGCACCGAGTGGCCCTGTGGCGAGTTAGGCTGGAAGCTCAAGTTAATTAGCTTTGCTGGCATCGTTCTCGCAGCAGCAGCCACTGTGTTTTCTCAAGTGGGGTTCAACCTTTTTTGTTTTTCTTCTGTTTAGCAAAGCAAATTGCATGCACCCCCAGTGTAGTTTATCTGCTGATATCGACAAGGCCTGGCGTGTTGTTTGCTTTCCATACACTCAGCACCATAACCTAAAGCACCATCCCCACAGCACCATCCCCACAGCACCATCCCCACAGCACCATCCCCACAGCACCATCCCCACAGAACCATCCCAACAGAACCATCCCCACAGCACCATCCCAACAGAACCATCCCAACAGAACCATCCCCACAGCACCATCCCCACAGCACCATCCCCACAGCACCATCCTCACAGCCCCATCCCCACAGCACCATCCCCACAGCACCATCCCCACAGCACCATCCCCACAGCACCATCCCCACAGCACCACCCCACAGCACCATCCCCACAGCACCATCCCCACAGCACCATCCCCACAGCACCATCCCCACAGCACCATCCCCACAGCACCATCCCCACAGCACCATCCCCACAGCACCATCCCCACAGCACCATCCCCACAGCTCCATCCCCACAGCTCCATCCCCACAGCACCATCCCCACAGCACCATCCCCACAGCACCATCCCCACAGCACCATCCCCACAGCACCATCCCCACAGCACCATCCCCACAGCACCATCCCCACAGCACCATCCCCACAGCACCATCCCCACAGCACCATCCCCACAGCACCATCCCCACAGCACCATCCCCACAGCACCATCCCCACAGCACCATCGCCACAGCACCATCCCCACAGCACCATCCCCACAGCACCATCCCCACAGCACCATCCCCACAGCACCATCCCCACAGCACCATCCCCACAGCACCATCCCCACAGCACCATCCCCACAGCACCATCCCCACAGCACCATCCCCACAGCACCATCCCCACAGCACCATCCCCACAGCACTATCCACACAGCACCATCCACAAATCCCCCCCAACCCGATCCCGCCCGCAGTGGAGAAGTGATTCTCTACCTGAACCCGCGCAAGCTAACTGACCAATACGAGCTGCACCTGCAGGCCAAGAATGTCTACTCCGTGCTGCCTTCACAGGAGCAGCAGCAGCAGCAGAAATTGCAAGCAGTTGGCAAGCAGAAAGTAGCCAGAAGCGTCGCCAGCAGCAGCTCAGGCAACGGTCGAAGGCTTCGGCAGGTGGCAACAACCGGAGGCCGAATCGCTTGGAGCTGCGTCAGCCGTAATGGCATGCTGGGAGACGTTGAAGCCCTGGCTCAGCTGCCCAGCCGCATGAGCACCGCGGTGGCCCAGACCGAGGTGGTGCTGTTCCGCATGAACCTGCCCGAGTTCCGGCGTCTAATTATGCGCGAAGGCCGCGAGACGGCGCGGGAGGCGCGCCAGCTGGCCAAGACGGCGCTGCGCTATCAAAACGAGAAACGGCGCGAAAAGTTGGCGCCACAGCCGGGCGGACTGGAGGACAGCGAGGTCGCTTTTGTGGATTATTTGGTCCGCGCCATCGATCAGATGGCCATGCCGTCGTAGGCAGCCAATTGAGGATTTGATTTGGCTTCTGATTGAACTTCTTTTTTAATTTATTCTCTTCGTAATTTATTTTCGACTTGACACTGATAGGTGGATGGCCTTGCGAGACCTGGCGAGCAGGCGAGTGACGTTTTAAACCAGTGGATGACCTTTTAAACCAGTAAATGAACTTTTAAACCAGTGAATGACCTTTTAAACCAGTGGGTGACCTTTTAAACCAGTGAATGAACTTTTAAACCAGTGAATGAACTTTTAAACCAGTGAATGACCTTTCAAACCAGTGAATGACCTTTAAAACCAGTGAATAACCTTTTAAACCAGTGAATGAATTTTCAAACCAGTGAATGAACTTTCAAACCAGTGAATGACCTTTTAAACCAGTGAATGACCTTTCAAACCAGTGAATGAACTTTCAAACCAGTGAATGACCTTTTAAACCAGTGAATGGCCTTTTAAACCAGTGAATGACCTTTCAAACCAGTGAATGAACTTTCAAACCAGTGAATGACCTTTTAAACCAGTGAATGGCCTTTTAAACCAGTGAATGACCTTTCAAACCAGTGAATGAACTTTCAAACCAGTGAATGACCTTTAAAACCAGTGAATGACCTTTTAAACCAGTGAATGGCCTTTTAAACCAGTGTGTGACCTTTCAAACCAGTGATCTTCTCTTTTCAGATACATGATCAACCATAAAAGCGGGTGGATGACCTTCCAAGCAGGCTGACGATCCTTTTACCCGAAGATGGCCTTTCAGCATTTAATAACGGGAGTGCAACACAATTAGATGAAAGATTTTCTATTCACCCACACTCAAAGCTCGCCATAGCTCCGAAACTCAATGCAAAGTTTAAAAAAAACCACTGACTCTACGAGTTACCTAATCAGTGTCAGTGCCGCGATCGAGTTTATGCCCATCAGTGCCTTTACTGTCAGAGCTATGCTTTAATAATGTAACTTAACTATTAAATATTAAATATTAAAGAGGGCCTTTGCTTAATCTCAATCCTGACACCAAAGATGAAATGGATTGCTAATCTATCCAACATCAATGAGTCGAATAGAATGGATTGCTAATCTATCCAACATCAATGAGTTGAATAGAATGGATTGCTAATCTATCCAACATCAATGAGTCGAATAGAATGGATTGCTAATCTATCCAACATCAATGAGTCGAATAGAATGGATTGCTAATTTATCCAACATCAATGAGTTGAATAGAATGGATTGCTAATCTATCCAACATCAATGAGTCGAATAGAATGGATTGCTAATCTATCCAACATCAATGAGTCGAATAGAATGGATTGCTAATCTATCCAACATCAATGAGTCGAATAGAATGGATTGCTAATCTATCCAACATCAATGAGTTGAATAGAATGGATTGCTAATCTATCCAACATCAATGAGTTGAACAGAATGGATTGCTAATCTATCCAACATCAATGAGTTGAATAGAATGGATTGCTAATCTATCCAACATCAATGAGTCGAATAGAATGGATTGCTAATCTATCCAACATCAATGAGTTGAATAGAATGGATTGCTAATCTATCCAACATCAATGAGTTGAATAGAATGGATTGCTAATCTATCCAACATCAATGAGTCGAATAGAATGGATTGCTAATCTATCCAACATCAATGAGTTGAATAGAATGGATTGCTAATCTATCCAACATCAATGAGTCGAATAGAATGGATTGCTAATCTATCCAACATCAATGAGTCGAATAGAATGGATTGCTAATCTATCCAACATCAATGAGTTGAACAGAATGGATTGCTAATCTATCCAACATCAATGAGTTGAATAGAATGGATTGCTAATCTATCCAACATCAATGAGTCGAATAGAATGGATTGCTAATCTATCCAACATCAATGAGTCGAATAGAATGGATTGCTAATCTATCCAACATCAATGAGTCGAATAGAATGGATTGCTAATCTATCCAACATCAATTAGTCGAATAGAATGGATTGCTAATATATCCAACATCAATGAGTTGAATAGAATGGATTGCTAATCTATCCAACATCAATGAGTCGAATAGAATGGATTGCTAATCTATCCAACATCAATGAGTTGAATAGAATGGATTGCTAATCTATCCAACATCAATGAGTTGAACAGAATGGATTGCTAATCTATCCAACATCAATGAGTTGAACAGAATGGATTGCTAATCTATCCAACATCAATGAGTCGAATAGAATGGATTGCTAATCTATCCAACATCAATGAGTTGAATAGAATGGATTGCTAATCTATCCAACATCAATGAGTTGAACAGAATGGATTGCTAATCTATCCAACATCAATGAGTTGAACAGAATGGATTGCTAATCTATCCAACATCAATGAGTTGAATAGAATGGATTGCTAATCTATCCAACATCAATGAGTTGAACAGAATGGATTGCTAATCTATCCAACATCAATGAGTTGAACAGAATGGATTGCTAATCTATCCAACATCAATGAGTTGAATAGAATGGATTGCTAATC
The DNA here is from genome assembly GCA_002269645.1 of Macrostomum lignano. Lineage (NCBI taxonomy): Eukaryota > Metazoa > Platyhelminthes > Macrostomidae > Macrostomum > Macrostomum lignano. Next base: position 225,743 of record NIVC01000275.1, read on the forward strand.
TATCCAACATCAATGAGTTGAATAGAATGGATTGCTAATCTATCCAACATCAATGAGTTGAACAGAATGGATTGCTAATCTATCCAACATCAATGAGTTGAATAGAATGGATTGCTAATCTATCCAACATCAATGAGTTGAACAGAATGGATTGCTAATCTATCCAACATCAATGAGTTGAATAGAATGGATTGCTAATCTATCCAACATCAATGAGTTGAACAGAATGGATTGCTAATCTATCCAACATCAATGAGTTGAACAGAATGGATTGCTAATCTATCCAACATCAATGAGTTGAACAGAATGGATTGCTAATCTATCCAACATCAATGAGTTGAACAGAATGGATTGCTAATCTATCCAACATCAATGAGTTGAATAGAATGGATTGCTAATCTATCCAACATCAATGAGTTGAACAGAATGGATTGCTAATCTATCCAACATCAATGAGTTGAACAGAATGGATTGCTAATCTATCCAACATCAATGAGTTGAACAGAATGGATTGCTAATCTATCCAACATCAATGAGTTGAACAGAATGGATTGCTAATCTATCCAACATCAATGAGTCAAACAGAATGGATTGCTAATCTATCCAACATCAATGAGTTGAACAGAATGGATTGCTAATCTTAGTTTATGTTATTATAAATCAAACCCAAACATTAAAAAATGACAGCCAGCCCTCAGAACATTTAATAAGCACGTACTACTTCCAGTAGGCGCAGCGCATGTAAAAAGTATGCACCAGAAAATAAGCATTTATTTACTGTCCAAAGCGCAAAGAATAAATAACAATTTAGTCAAGACTTGAACCAACCGTTTAACATAAAAACAAAAATAACATATGAAAATAAGAACACAAAACAAACAATGGTCCTTCTCTTACTAATAAGCAGAGTGCTTGTGAGTAGGAAGAGTCGCTATAATACACTTTAATATCAGTACACGAAATTGGCCAATTAGTACTTTAATTGTACTCAACAAAATCTCAAACAGCAATAAGTCCAGAGATTGACTGCCACTGTGAAAGACGATTAAAATTTAATAGCCTCATCCCCGACTAGCTACTATTACTAAGCAGTAGGCAAGTAGCGAGCATTGTTCTCCAAATAAATTTCGATTGCACAGAATAGAGAGCTGCCCGATGGAAATGGACAGAAATAGAGGTGGCACAAGACAAGAGGAAAATTTTATTATAAAGTACAAAATACAAAATTAATAACGCACAAGCTAAGCGGAAGACCCGAGGCGGAAGATTAGTTAAGAAGCGAAATTAAACAACAGAGCGGGCTTATATTCTTAAATGTTTTGTGGAAGCGCTGATAGATGATTTTATATAATACAATTATGATTTTGATACAGCTAACACTGCGATTTCTGAATAATTTACCAAAGCCTGGAACCTGTGTCAATTTAATTATTTGTACTTATTGATCCGGCACAGCTGCACGTAGCACAGCAGCAGAAATACCAGCATGATGCAGAACATGCCGAGTTCGTTGCTCCACAGATTCCATGGCGTCGAGTGCGGAATCTGCTGATCATTCAGAACGGTGGATCCGTCCTTGCTGGTTGGGGCGGGACGGGGCGTTGGGGGACTGCGTGAGGACCGGAAGTGACTGATTCTAGAATGACCGGAAGTGACTGATTCTAGAATAACTGGAAGTGACTGATTCTAGAATGACCGGAAGTGATTAATTTTAGAATGACCGGAAGTGACTGATTCTAGAATGACCGAAACAGACTGATTCTAGAATGACCAGAAGTGACTGATTCTAGAATGACCGGAAGTGACTGATTCTAGAATGACCGGAAGTGACTGATTCTAGAATAACTGGAAGTGACTGATTCTAGAATGACCGGAAGTGATTAATTTTAGAATGACCGGAAGTGACTGATTCTAGAATGACCGGAAGTGACTAATTCTAGAATTACCGGAAGTGACTGATTCTAGAATGACCGGAAGTGACTAATTCTAGAGCAACCGGAAGGGACTAATTCTAGAATGACCGGAAGTGACTAATTCTAGAGCAACCGGAAGGGACTAATTCTAGAATGACCGGAAGTGACTAATTCTAGAGCAACCGGAAGGGACTAATTCTAGAATGACCGGAAGTGACTGATTCTAGAATGATCGGAAGTGACTGATTCTAGAATGATCGGAAGTGACTAATTCTAGAGTGACCGGAAGTGATTAATTTTAGAATGACCGGAAGTGACCGATTTTTTTAATGACCGGAAGCAACAAGCATAACAATCAGCCTTACCAAGTCCTGGTGACATTGGGCTCCGGCCTGGTAGGACAGAAGCGCATGCCGCTGAACTCATTGACTGACAGGCCGGCATAAGCATAGTAAAACACGGACAGGTAGCGGCACCAGCTCAGCCAGCCGACCGATGCGATATTAATCAAGAATCCGCCAAACACCATCATGAATACGTACATGATGGAGATGAGGATGTTGGCTATGCCAAACACGGACACGGAAGCCGAGACGAAGAATGCTACGCCGCAGGCTGCACAGGTGGCCAGCACCAGGTTGAGCTGGTAGAATAGGAAAGCCCCGGCTTCAAGGCGCAGCTGGGCCATGAAGTAAATGATGGGCATGAACAGCAGCACCTGGGTGGGGAAACGGTGCGGGAGAGAATAGTCAGAAGTAGACAGCAGAGTAGGTTAGAAGTAGGCAGCAGAGTAGGGTCAGAAGTAGGCAGCAGAGTAGGGTCAGAAGTAGATAGCAGAGTAGGGTCAGAAGTAGGAAGCACAGTAGAGGGGTAGACTTTGGCAGCAGAGTAGGGTCAGAAGTAGGCAGCAGAGTAGGGTCAGAAGTAGGCAGCAGAGTAGGGTCAGAAGTAGGCAGCAGAGTAGGGTCAGAAGTAGATAGCAGAGTAGGGTCAGAAGTAGGTAGCAGAGTAGGGTCAGAAGTAGGCAGCACAGTAGAGGGTAGACTTTGGCAGCAGAGTAGGGTCAGAAGTAGGCAGCAGAGTAGGGTCAGAAGTAGGCAGCAGAGTAGGGTCAGAAGTAGGCAGCAGAGTAGGGTCAGAAGTAGGCAGCAGAGTAGGGCCAGAAGTAGGCAGCAGAGTAGGGTCAGAAGTAGGCAGCAGAGTAGAATGAGAAGTACGCAGCAGAGTAGGGCCAGAAGTAGGCAACGGAGACGTTCCTCACCGGCAGAGTCTTGATGGGCAGCATGTCGCACAGAATCTTGGCCAAAAAGTACACCAGCACACTGTAGAATCCCGAAGAATTCTCGTGTATAAAGACTGCACGCTCTTTAATAAAGACCTCAACCGCGCTCAGATTGACAAAGACCATCTGCAGGGTGAGGAAGAAGAACAGGCCTTGGCGATTCTGAATGCCGGACTCCAGCGAGGTGTCGAGACCGAAGAACACGGTGCCAATGCTGAGCCCGAAGAACAGGTACACAATGAGCTGGATCACCGAGCTCTGGGGATTGCGGAACAGGTTCAGCCAGGTGCGCCAGGACACGTGCAGCAGCTGGCGGTGAAGATGAGTGGTACATTGGGTTTAAAAAATACTTTGATTGCAGCAACTGAGAATCTGGGATGGTGGCGGTGGCACAGCAGCTGAGGGTCTGGGAGGCTGGCTCAGCAACTGAGGATCTGGGAGGCCTAGCAACTGGGGATCTGGGAGGCTGGCGCTGGCCCAGCAGCTGAGGGTCTGGGAGGCTGGCCCAGCAACTAAGGATCTGGGAGGCTGGCCGAGCAACTGAGGATCTGGGAGGCTGGCCCAGCAGCTGAGGATCTGGGAGGCTGGCCCAGCAGCTGAGGATCTGGGAGGCTGGCCCAGCAGCTGAGGATCTGGGAGGCTGGCCCAGCAACTGAGGATCTGGGAGGCTGGCCTAGCAGCCGAGGATCTGGGAGGCTGGCCCAGCAACTGAGGATCTGGGAGGCTGGCCTAGCAGCCGAGGATCTGGGAGGCTGGCCCAGCAGCTGAGGATCTGGGAGGCTGGCCCAGCAGCCGAGGATCTGGGAGGCTGGCCCAGCAGCTGAGGATCTGGGAGGCTGGCCCAGCAACTGAGGATCTGGGAGGCTGGCCCAGCAACTGAGGATCTGGGAGGCTGGCCAAGCAACTGAGAATCTGAGAGGCTGGCCCAGCAACTGAGGATCTGGGAGGCTGGCCCAGCAGCCGAGGATCTGGGAGGCTGGCCCAGCAGCCGAGGATCTGGGAGTCAAGCTGCGCAGAGGCAAAGATCCACAGGCCGTAGGCAGGTTCACCTGGTTACCAAAGCCGGTGGGATAAGCTCGCCTGCTCAGCTGCCGAGTCTGCACGCTGCCGCTGCCGCCGCCGCCGTTGTTGATCTGCGCGGCACCCTGGCAGATTTCCTCAACAGACCGCTCGATGCTGCGCGCCAGCTGCGACCGGCGCCACTCGTTAACCAGGTGCTGCGCAATGGCGTTCGATTGGTCCTTCTGCGCGTCCTGGTCCGGCTCGACTGCGGCTCGACTGGGGAGGGAGAGGATGGGCAGTCGGATTTGGGGTGGGGGACCTGGCGGCGGCGAGACAGACGGGCGGGTGTCAGATGAAATTACTTTGATTTGATCCGTCAATTCTGAAGATTCGAAAAATCCATTGAAGTAAGCCGCCTAACGGAACTAAAAATCGTCCAAAATGAGCTATTAAACGGATCAGTAAAATCCTTTGATGTGAGCCGCCTAACAAAACCAACAAAAATCCTTTGATGAGCCGCCTAGCGAGACCCATAAAAATCCTTTGATGTGAGCCGCCTAGCGAGACCCATAAAAATCCTTTGATGTGAGCCGCCTAGCGAGACCCATAAAAATCATTTGATGTAGGCCGCCTAGCGAGACCCATAAAAATCATTTGATGTAGGCCGCCTAGCGAGACCCATAAAAATCATTTGATGTGAGCCGCCTAGCGAGACCCATAAAAATCATTTGATGTAGGCCGCCTAGCGAGACCCATAAAAATCATTTGATGTAGGCCGCCTAGCGAGACCCATAAAAATCATTTGATGTAAGCCGCCTAGCGAGACCCATAAATATCTTTTGATGTAAGTCACCTAACGGCGACTGTCCCCAAACAGTATGCGACGCAGGCAAGATTGAAGTGCATAGTGGAAAACCAAGCGACAAGGCAGCCGTGACGGGTATAGTGACACACTCACTGCTTAAAACACGCTTAACAAACAGGATATTGCGCGCGACAGTTCTCAGAAATATTGATTAGCTTCAATACGCTACTATGAACCATTAACTGAGCCAATTCGGGTTCATTGATACACTATCAAGTTAAATTAAACGACACCAAATAGATACCCAAAGTTGAACCGAACAGCGGCGGACGGGTCCAGCTGCAGCACTGAGTAAGATAAAGCAAACAAATTAAAAATGAACAAATTTGATGCATGCCACATGAAAACACAAAGAAAAAACTGCAAAACTAACAAGGTGGGGAGTTTGGCACCGAGCCAAATCAGTTCTCACCTGCCGATTCGAATTCGATGCTGTCGCATAGAAATTCCGGATCGTCTACGAATACTGGTTGGTTTTGATCAGCAATTAATCTACGAGTGGTTTCTCCTCTTATATTTATTCTAGAGAAAACTACTGACAGTAGGCAGTACAAAAATGTGGTATATTTTCTTTAAAATGGTTAAATTCTCAATTTTTAAACTAAAAAAGCGAGGTTCACGGCTATACGGGTTGCAACGGGAAGATTTCCATGCACACTGGGACAGCGAGACCGTTGCCTCACCATCTTCATCATCGAGCGGATCGGCCTGATCCAGCGCCTGCCCGCCAGCGGCTCCGGCCGGCAGCTCGCCGTGCACCATGTCCATGAAGAAGTCGGGCGGGCTGTTGTGCGTGTCGCAGATGTAGCCTGGGTAAGCGGCAATTGACAAAGACTTGCCGAAAATAGTGCTGGAGAAAGACATTCGGAAATGGGAGCAAAGACACGAGGTAGGAATACAAAGACACAAACAATCAGAGTAATCATCACACATCAGAGTAAATACACTTGAAAGCCAAATAAACTCACTTTACATTCAGAGTAGACACACAAATCAGAATAAACACACACAAACTAAAAAAACACATAAAACAACAATAAACACACACAAAATCAGAACAAACACACAAAAAAATCAGAAGAAACATACACAAACTCAGAAAAAAAACATAAATCAGAATAAACACACACAAAATCAGAAAAAAACACACACAAACTCAGAATAAAGACACACAAAATCAGGACAAACACACAAAAAATCAGAATAAACACACACAAACTCAGAATAAAGACACACAACCTCAGAAAAACACACACAAAATCAGAATAAAGACACACAAAATCAGGACAAACACACAAAAAATCAGAATAAACACACACAAACTCAGAATAAAGACACACAAAATCAGGATAAACACATACAAACTCAGAAAAAAACATAAATCAGAATAAACACACACAAAATCAGAAAAAACACACACAAACTCAGAATAAAGACACACAACCTCAGAAAACACACACACAAAATCAGGACAAACACACACAAACTCAGAAAAAACACACAAAATTAGAACAAACACATGCAAAATCAGAATAAACACACGAGAGCAGAGTTATCACACGTTAAGTCCAAAAAGCCACGAGAAATCAATAAGAACAAAGACACACAGACTTGGAACAACATCAGTCGCAGGTAGCACTCACCCAGGTCTTTAAAATACTTCAACGGAGCGCTGCCGGCCCTGCCGTGGTAGATAACCTCGCCGTTAACCAGCAGAGTGAGGTAGCTGAACAGCCGGTAGATGGAGTACTTGGGCTGGTGAATGGAGAACACAACGGTGCGGCCCCGGTTAGCCAGGCTGCGCATCGTTCGAATTACCGAGCCGGCCGTGAAGGCGTCCAATCCGGTGGTCGGCTCGTCCAGGAACAGCACGCTGGGGTCCGTGATCAGCTCCATGCCGATGTTGGTCCGCTTGCGCTCACCACCTGAGACGCCCCGGATAAGCTCAGTGCCGATCTTGGAGTCCGCCACCTTGGCTAGGCCCAGCTCCGCTATCACCGCCTCCACCTGGCAACCGGGAGGCGCGACAGCTGCTCCATTGCAATTCTAACATTTTAGTTAAATTCCACTGCTCCCCGCTGCCAAGAATCAGTTTCATAGAATCATTAAAACATTAGCATCCATAATTTCCTACAATACTAAAATTTATTGAAATTCTGATTTCATAGAATATCTGGTTTAACTGACTCCCTAAATTTCTAGATAAATGAATTTCCTAAAATACCAGATTTCTTAAAATCCCACATTTCTTAGAATACCTAATTTCCTAGCCTCTCTGATTTCCTAGAATCTCTGATTTCCTAGAATCTCTGATTTCCTAGAAACTCCGATTTCCTGGAATTTCGATTTCTTTGAATCCCTGATTGTTTAGAAATATCCGATTCCCAGGAAATCTTATTTCTTAGAATCTCTGATCTCCTACAATCTCTGATTTCTTTAGAATCTCTGATTTCCTAGAATCTCTGATTTCCTAGAATCTCTGATTTCTTTAGAATCTCTGATTTCCTAGAATCTCTGATTTCTTAGAATCTCTGATTTCTTTAGAATCTCTGATTTCTTTAGAATCTCTGATTTCCTAGAGTCTCTGATTTCCTAGAATCTCTGATTTCCTAGAATCTCTGATTTCCTAGAATCTCTGATTTATGTCAATCTCTGATTTCCTTGAATATCCGATTTCCAGGATTTCGGGTTTCCTAGAATCTATAATTTCTTAGAATACTTGATTTCGTAGAATCTCCGCTTTCCAGAATTCGGATTTCCTACAATCCCTTATTTTCTAGAATACTTAACTTCATGGAATCCCGGAATTTCCTACTTCTATCATCGTACACCCAATTCCTAGTATCCATAAATTTCATAGAAATCCCGATTGCGTAGAATGGCCTGAATTTATTTTAAAACCATCTCATTACTCCAAAATTCAAACAGCTCCGCAGAAAAGCCCCCCCCCCTCACTTTCTGCATTCGCTCCTCCCGAGTCCAATTGCCCGGCAGCCGAACAGACGCAGAGAAGTACAAATTCTCTCGAACAGTCAGCGTGCCCATCACGATGTCGTCTTGAACAACGTAGCCTGACACCCGCTTGAAATTGTCCGGCGGACTTTGGCCGTCAATCAGCACGCGGCCGGTGACGCAGCGGGGGTCCTTGCGGCAGGCCAGCACGTCGAGCAGGCTGGTCTTGCCGCACCCGGTGGGGCCCATGATGGCGTTCAGGCCCGGCCGCATCAGCCCGCTGCGGAAGGTTCAAGTCTTGTTGGGTAGTTCGCGCATGCACTTACCCCGACCTTCCCACTCGCTGATTGGTTCCCCGCACCAACCCCAACCTCCACTACTCGCCGATCGGTTCCCCTCACCCAACCCAACATCCACTACTCGCTGATTGGTTCCCCTACACCCAACCCAAACCTCCACTACTCGCTGATTGGTTCCCCTACACCCAACCCAAACCTCCACTACTCGCTGATTGGTTCCCCTACACCCAACCCAAACCTCCACTACTCGCTGATTGGTTCCCCGAAACCACCCCAACCTCCACTACTCACTGATTGGTTCCCCGCACCCAACCCAACATCCACTACTCGCTGATTGGTTCTTCGCACCCATCCCAACCTCCACTACTGGCTGATTGGTTCCCCGCACCCAACCCAACCTCCACTACTCGCTGATTGGTTCCCCGCACCCAACCCACACTCAGCTACTCGCTGATTGGTTCCACGCACCTAACCCACACTCAGCTACTCGCTGATTGGTTCCCCGCACCCACCTAAACCTCCACTACTTTCTGCCCCCCAACCAATCAAAACTCACCTAACGTCTGTCAGGACAACCTTCCTCACCGGCCGACTCCAAGGAAACCGCTTAACGGACACTTCGTATCCGACATCCCGGAAGCTGATAACCGATCCCCTGGCGCTTCCGGCTCTCGATCGGCCGGAGTAGGCCGAGCCGCCGCTGCAGCTGCTGCGCCTGTAGTACGCGCCGCCAGCCAGTTCCCCAGTCGAAGAGGCTAAATCCCGACTATAGCAGCCGCCGTCGCCGATCACGTGATCTCCCAAGACGTCTCGATTGGCGCCGTTGCCGCCGCCCACGCTGTTGGGGCCGTCGTCGGCGCCGCTGCGTTCCCCTAACAGGACGCGAGAGGCGGCGCCAAGCGAGGCCTGACTCTCTGACAGCAGGGGCCGATTGTCCGTGCGCCGAGCGGCCGGCTTGGGCAGCTGGTCGCGCAGGTACTGGCCCACCTGTACGAGCCGATAATTGTTAATTAGCAACAGTAAGAGTTAATATTAAACAGACATAAATAGAAAGCGGCTTGCCAGTAAAAAAAATAAGTTTGCCTTGCACTTCTAGGCTGCATTTGAATGGACACTGTCAGTTAAAGAAACTGAAAACCATTCTTTCGCGACTGGTACTTCTGCAGCAAAAAAGACAATAATTAGGTTATAAGGTACCCAAGGGTTCCTTATAACCAGACAGACAGACAGACACACACTCTTACGACTGTCTGTGTGTTTAGCGGGACCTGAGTTATGTTAATGCGTTACGTGGACCACGCAATTTCGGTTAAAAAAATAGAGTCTGTTTTGACAACGCGAAAGGCTAGCTAGGGTTATCTTTTTGTTAACTTGACGGAATAGCCAGTTCGGGGAAACTGTGGTGGTTCACTAACTACGTTTTGGGGACCGGGTTAGGTGGACCGCAAAAAAACAGTTGGTTTAGTTAGACCTCTTTCGTTGTAGAAAATTTATTGCTTTAAACTGTTCTTTTGAACTAATTAAAACAGAAATTCTCAAAAAGAACAGATAAAAGGGTTACGACGTCATTTAATGAAAATATCCCAAGTTCAAACCAATTTATTTAGCATTACTAATCGGGTTAATCGGGTTAAACAAATGTACGATCGCATTAGTTAGTTGCGTCGCGTGAATACAAGAAGGTGAATGAAAATAAAGCATTTTGAAAATAAATACAGAATCATATCAAATACTAACTGTAAACTCATTAAAACTAATTTAGGTCAAAATGTATGCTTCAAATACATGTTAACAAACGTAAGATTCCATTAGTTAAAAAGGTCATCCGAGTACGAGCCTACAAGAAGTTGAAGGGCATTTTTAATAACGACAAAAGTTACTAAAACTGAAATTAAATTGTTTTGACTACATCAGTCCTATTATACTGAATGAGTTGGTGAGCAATCATATGATAAGCCAATCATTTTACCGACTTTCATCTTTTCGTTCACGCAGATGATGGCCTTATCTTCTTATTTTTTCTACGAAATATTCTCCTGGACCTTCCCTGCCTCCGTGGTCCGGGACCGCTTCTGTTATTGATCTGTCATTGCCTCTCTCACGAATTTCAGCTTACTCAGCCATCGAATCCACTTTCGTCAGCTCAGCTCTATGATGAACCTTTCTATATTTCTCGTCAATTAGTGGTTTAAATCTTCTTTTACAGTTCGTTTTAACCTTCATCTCGGTGAAACGCAGTCAGTCTCGTCGAGCTCAGGCGAACAAAATCAACCACAGGCTCCTACAAAGGTAGAAAATAAAAATAACTGACAATCAAACAGACACAGAAATCTGTTCCAGTTGTGTCTGTAGGTTATGTGGACCACCTCAGATCCAGAGCCTCAAACAGACAGAGAAATCTGTTCGAGTTGTGTCTGTAGGTGAGGTGAACCACCTTCTGAGAGCCTAAGCCTCAAACAGACTGAGAGAGCTGCTTCAGTTCTGTCTGTAGGTTATGTGGACCACCTAAGAGCCAGAGCCTCAAACAGACAGAGAAATCTGTTCGAGTTGTGTCTGTAGGTTAGGTGGACCACCTAAGAGCCAGAGCCTCAAACAGACAGAGAAATCTGTTCGAGTTGTGTCTGTAGGTTAGGTGGACCAGCTACTCCACAGCACTTCTAGGCGATAATCTGAGCCAGGAGTCTCCGAGAGACTTTCGTTACACATCCAGATGTTCTGCCTTGATGCTGGACTAGCTCACTTTCTAGGAATATGTTCTGATTGCATTCTAACAAACTGAAGCATTTTCTGCACTAAACTTTCTCGGTGGCTCTGAGAGCCAGAGCCTTAAACAGACAGAGAAATCTGTTCGAGTTGTGTCTGTAGGTTAGGTGGACCAGCTACTGAGAGCCAAAGCCTCAAACAGACTGAGAGAGCTGCTTCAGTTGTGTCTGTAGGTTATGTGGACCACCTAAGAGCCAGAGCCCTAAACAGACAGAGAAATCTGTTCGAGTTGTGTCTGTAGGTTAGGTGGACCAGCTACTCCACAGCACTTCTAGGCGATAATCTGAGCCAGGAATCTCCGAGAGCCTCTCGTTACACATCCAGATGTTCTACCTCGATGCTGGACTAGCTCACTTTCTAGGAATCTGTTCTGATTGCATTCTAACAAACTGAAGCATTCTCGGCACTAAACTTTCTCGGCGGCTCTGAGATCCAGAGCCTCAAACAGACAGAGAAATCTGTTCGAGTTGTGTCTGTAGGTTAGGTGGACCAGCTACTCCAAAGCACTTCTAGGCGATAATCTGAGCCAGGAATCTCCGAGAGCCTCTCGTTACACATCCAGATGTTCTACCTTGATGCTGGACTAGCTCACTTTCTAGGAATCTGTTCTGATTGCATTCTAACAAACTGAAGCATTCTCGGCACTAAACTTTCTCGGCGGCTCTGAGATCCAGAGCCTCAAACAGACAGAGAAATCTGTTCGAGTTGTGTCTGTAGGTTAGGTGGACCAGCTACTCCAAAGCACTTCTAGGCGATAATCTGAGCCAGGAATCTCCGAGAGCCTCTCGTTACACATCCAGATGTTCTACCTTGATGCTGGACTAGCTCACTTTCTAGGAATATGTTCTGATTGCATTCTAACAAACTGAAGCATTCTCGGCACTAAACTTTCTCGGCGGCTCTGAGAGCCAGAGCCTCAAACAGACAGAGAAATCTGTTCGAGTTGTGTCTGTAGGTTAGGTGGACCAGCTATTCTACAGCACTTCTAGGCGATAATCTGAGCCAGGAATCTCCAAGAGCCTCTCGTTACACATCCAGATGTTCTGCCTTGATGCTGGACTAGCTCACTTTCTAGGAATCTGTTCTGATTGCATTCTAACAAACTGAAGCATTCTCGGCACTAAACTTTCTCGGCGGCTCTGAGATCCAGAGCCTCAAACAGACAGAAATCTGTTCGAGTTGTGTCTGTAGGTTAGGTGGACCAGCTACTCCACAGCACTTCTAGGCGATAATCTGAGCCAGGAGTCTCCGAGAGACTTTCGTTACACATCCAGATGTTCTGCCTTGATGCTGGACTAGCTCACTTTCTAGGAATCTGTTCTGATTGCATTCTAACAAACTGAAGCATTTTCTGCACTAAACTTTCTCGGCGGCTCTGAGAGCCAGAGCCTTAAACAGACAGAGAAATCTGTTCGAGTTGTGTCTGTAGGTTAGGTGGACCAGCTACTGAGAGCCAAAGCCTCAAACAGACTGAGAGAGCTGCTTCAGTTGTGTCTGTAGGTTATGTGGACCACCTAAGAGCCAGAGCCCTAAACAGACAGAGAAATCTGTTCGAGTTGTGTCTGTAGGTTAGGTGGACCAGCTACTCCACAGCACTTCTAGGCGATAATCTGAGCCAGGAATCTCCGAGAGCCTCTCGTTACACATCCAGATGTTCTACCTCGATGCTGGACTAGCTCACTTTCTAGGAATCTGTTCTGATTGCATTCTAACAAACTGAAGCATTCTCGGCACTAAACTTTCTCGGCGGCTCTGAGAGCCAGAGCCTCAAACAGACAGAGAAATCTGTTCGAGTTGTGTCTGTAGGTTAGGTGGACCACCTTCTGAGAGCCAAAGCCTCAAACAGACTGAGAGAGCTGATTCAGTTGTGTCTGTAGGTTAGGTGGACCAGCTTCTCTACAGCAATTGAGTTGCAGGCCCTGCAGCTAGCTACTTTGAGATCATCAAACGAAACTCACTTTTCTGGACTCGGTGTCGACGGATTTGCGAGCAGACTGATGATTTTCACCAGGCGATGCGGCTTCTTCGATTTCGCAGTGGCTTTTTGCGACGGTGTTTTTTTAGTTTTTATTTTAGGCTTGGCGTCCTTTTTTGCGGGTTATCATATCTTGGTTGTAGATTACAGTTTTTGGCACAATAAATTTATATGTGGATGAAACTTGGAGTAAGGATTAACATTAGACCTATTAAGTATAAAAAACCGTTCTAATCTATACAATTGCAATCCTTTAGAGTTGTATAGTATGGATTATAAGTACTTTCTTTTAAACTGTCTGTGTCTGGTCTCACTACGCCATGGTTTACGTGGACCACCCGCTTAGACATTATATATCCCTCTCTCCACTGTCTTACCTTCAGAACGCTTGCGGGTTTCCTATTGGCTGCGGTCGGTCCCATTGTTGGGGTGGATCTATCCTCCTAAGTGTTAACCAGCCAATTATAGAAAGGGAGGTCTGTCTGTCTGTCTGTTCCAACCCTATACTCCTGCACATGTGTTTACGTGGACCAAACAGACAGTGAGTGTTAGGCTGACTGTTAATGCGTTCTTAGTTTTACTGGGACCGCAATCAAGTCGACCTTTTGCTAGAGAGTCAGAGACCCGATCGCTAGCTAAAAGGCCCTTCTTAATTGCGTCCTCTTGATCAAATCTTTTGCATGTACATGTATGAATTGTCCTTTTCAATTAGGTAAATTGCATCTTCAACTTTGCACTTGAAAGGCTGCAGCTTAGGATCTTCTTCTTCCAACATTGGAGGAGGATAGAACAGGATATCCCATAGTGTTTAGGATAGAATTGGCAAGCACTTAATTCATGAAGTTGCTATTTTCTTCTTGTGTAATGGTAGAGCCTCAGAAATTCGCATTTACACAGTGTGGCTATCAAGGACCACTGGGAGTTCTTGAGAAGTCATTGAAGAATACTATTTAAGCTTCACTTAAATATCTTTCTTGTCTCGGAGTCTTTATCGTTTGATCTGGTTAGCGAATTGGATTTCTTTACGTTGGTGTCTTACTCTGTGAGTCTGTGCTCAGAGTACGATACCGGAATTGCTGGAACTGAGCTAATTAAATGGAGTTTAAAGTTTACTGTATCAAATTCATTTCGCATACGAGGTTTCAGAATTTTTAATTAACCTGCGCACCTACTTGAATGTCAAAGAACTGAACGCATATTGTTTTAAAGCCAGTAGCGGTCATAATATGATGCCAACATAGCCCTTTGTTCGTAAGGTAATGATCTGTAAAAAATTCAGTTTTGCATTGAATCTATGCTTAATAACTGCTATACACAAACAGACACAAACAGACACAAACAGACACAAACAGACGATTTCGAAAAATTTTCTGAAATTTTTCGGTTTACGTGGACCAGACTCGCTCGGTTTAGGTAGACCAGGCTGGAGGTCCAGCTAAACTGAAATGCAAATAACTTTGGCAAAATCCATGCTAGACATCCCAAAATTGCTTAAGCCTTTCTTGACCCGCCTGACATTAATGTGAGATCCTCATCAACGTCTTAACCCCACCAGAGACAAAATTATTTGGTGGTCCACCTAAGTGGTCTACCTACACCGGTTGGTCCAGCTAACGAGGCTACTGAACTTCCAAAAAGTCCACGTAAACACACAGACAGTAGAACAGACACACAGACAGACAGACAGACAGACAGACAGACAGACAGACAGACAGAAATCAAAAGACACTAATGCCAGACAGACAGACAGACAGACAGACAGACAGACAGACAGACAGACAGACAGACAGACAGACAGACACTAAGACAGACAGACACTAAGACAGACAGACACTAAGACAGACAGACAGACAGACAGACAGACAGACAGACAGACAGACAGACAGACAGACAGACAGACAGACAGACAGACAGACACTAAGACAGACAGACAGACAGACAGACAGACAGACAGACACTAAGACAGACAGACAGACAGACAGACAGACACTAAGACAGACAGACAGACAGACAGACAGACAGACAGACAGACAGACAGACAGACAGACAGACAGACACTAAGACAGACAGACAGACAGACAGACAGACAGACAGACACTAAGACAGACAGACAGACAGACAGACAGACACTAAGATAGACAGACAGACAGACAGCTCACGCTAGTTAGTGAGGCCCGGTTCGCCAGTGCCGAGCTGTCCCCAGCCACGCCAATATCCACAGCATCCTCCTCCTTGCTAAAGGACACCAAGGACACCCGATTGGCCGACTCAAGCGAGCCGTACTTCACAGTTCGCGATGAAGACATGAACGCGCGCGCTGTCCGACAGTGGATCAAAGTCGGACGGGGTCAGGCTTTAAACAATATGCTTAAACCAGGCTGTTCTCCACTAGTTTCCAATTGCACAGAAGTGAAAAACCAGGCACAGGCACAGGCAGACCATTCTGCTCTAACCAGATTTAAATACGAATTGGCCACCTAAGCTCTCTTAAAGCGCGCAATAAAGAAATTCAGAATTTCCAAGGTCATGATTCAGCACGCAGAGTGCGCGAGGGTGGGGACTCGGGTGGCTCCACACGTGAGCCGGAGGAGAGCTGCGCAGTGATAAGCCGAACCAGTCGAGTCCAACGGACACTTTCTGTGCACAGGGAGGGGAGGCATCGGAGGTCAAAGGCGCTGAGTGCCCTGCACTTTAAAGTGAAAGGCAGGCCGGAGCAGATATCAGAAAAAGATAGCGCATCATTTTATCAGGCAGCAGAGGTTTGCCAAGTCCAATATTAGTGTGCAAATTGTAGCGTAGGTTTCAGTGATACTACTGCTAGTGGTGATGCTGGGAAGTCATTAAATCGAGATTAAAAACTCACGTTAGAGACTGCAGCAGCTGTGGGAGACTGACACTCGCCAGAGTCGCCAGGACCGGCCGATGTCAGACTGCGATAGCCGACTGAGCTGCGGCCGCTGGGGGGCGTTGCGTCCCTGGTAACGGTTGGGATGGCGATAGGGATACTATGCAAATAGCTGCCAGGTCTTGGATCGGGATCTGGGATTGGTATCTGGGATTGGGATCTGGGATAGGGATCAGGGATCGTGATTGGTATAGGAGAGTCAATTAAAGTCAAACAGGGCCAAGCTATTTAGAGTCAAGTAAGATTGTACTATACTACTATTATGGAATCACTACAAGTATTTGCTAGAAAGTGAAAATTGTCAAAAAGACACTTACATTTTAAAAGTCACTTCAAAAACAGAAATTTTTGTGCTATAAAAATTGACCTTCAAACATGGTACATGAATAAAAAAGGTCATGGTTTAGACTTTTAATATTGATTGTTTAAATGGCCACTTGATATAAGTAGTATAGTATATTGTTCATTATTTTACTGGAAAATAAACTAGAATAGTAATATATAAGTTACAAAGACATAAAAATTCAAGACAAATGACAGAGTATGATAATCTTAACATTTTAAAATAAAAGAATAAAATTTTGTATCCTATATTATTTATAACTTTTATTTTAATTAAGCTGAAAGCTATTATATAACCTTTATTATATGTAGAAAAGGCTATTTGTTAAATTAAATCTAAGTTGAGTTTATTATAAAAGGGATATCAATACTTTAGTACCTTAAAATTAGAATAATAATTTTTGTTATGTCACATGACATAAAAGCATAATAATAAAGTTTTAATTATCTCTCTAAAAATTATATTATCTTTTATGCATAGAATATATAAGATAAAACTGGTTACCTGACTCACATTTGATTAAAATTAATTTAAGTTATTGAATACTTATTATTAAATAACTTGTTTCTTTGTACTTCAAAATATCTTTTGAATATCAATAATCTGTCAAAATGAAATTTGCTCATAATAATTGTTATGAATAATCAGTATTAGAGCAGTAGCAGTAGTCAGTAGTGATATGATGACAATACAGAATACTAATGCTTCAATTGCTAGGTAATGTCATACTCCATATACTTCCAAAAACCTTGTTTATTTTTAATACAGAGTTAGCCATAGGCCTACCCTAACCTATTCAATATTTCACTGTGATTAATATAGTATTTTTATTGTTTATACATATTAAAATGATATATTATTAAAGTTGAAAAAAGGTATAGATATAGGTTTTTTAAACAACAACAAAACAGATAAATAAAATTTGCATTGCAGACATTTGTATATAGTTTTAACTTAAATATTTATTAAAACAAGGAATATATGCATCGCATCCACATCCCAGTCTAGCATTCAATAATAATGCAGCAGCAGCAAATGATGATGATGATGGTGGTGGGAGCGGCGTGATTTGATTTGATTAGGTGGAAAATTTTAATTGGGAATAAATTTGAATTTACTATTAATACAAATTTCGATGGACCTTGATACAACAAATATGAAATACAAATAGTTAATTTGAGAGTAAATTAAAAATTAGAATTTATTATATCAGACTTTAACATTCATAAATGTTTAAACGATAGATGCAAAGATCAATTAACTTTATAACTTTTTAATTCGATTCATGTTCTTTTTTATATGGCGCAACGTTTGCAATCCTAAATTATAAATTTTAAATATTGAAATAGAAAAAAAACTGCCTTCACTCCTTTCTTAACTAGGCGATTTTCGATGGGGCTTTGAAACGTTCAAGCAAACGCTAAAGGACAAAGAGAAAAATTTGTCTCCTGGGTGAAAATGGAGGTCTGAGTCAACTGCACTGCACGGAACTTAGTAGTTATATATCGTAGTAAACAGCATTAGAAATATTTTGGCAGACCGGAGGCAGTACCGAAATTCCGGGTACCGAAAAGCATAGGCACCGAAAAGTACATGAAAACCCTACATTAACAAACCGCAATAAATTGCAACATAATTTTCGTAAGCAACGAAAGCTGCCCTATATGATTCATACATATACATACACTGCACCCGGAGATTCGGCATAATCTTTGGGTGCGAGTGGAAAAGAAATAATAACAAATAGTCTACCTATAAAAAAGTATAATTTAAGCAGATTTTATTAAGCTTGTTGAAGTTGCAGTATTCTTTTAACTTAGTCTTTTAACATTACACTCGTCTCGGTACAGCAGCGTCTATGAATCGAATGTTCAATAATTGCTTTATTGTATAGAGATTGTTAACGTGTTTACATGCGCATATCTATGGTAGTGTATCATTCAATATAATTCATACATAGCTACAGTATAAAAATAGGTCGTGTTTAATCGACATGTTATTTGATACTTTCTCTCTTTGCTGGATCGGAAAGCAAGCGTCTCAAAACAACCGCAGGTCGCGTGATTCCCTGTTTAGAAGTACACGGCCACACGAAAATATCTTAATTTTACAATTTATATCTACACCGTTAACTGCTGACATCAACAGTAATAAGCCATTTCTCTCGATAGGGCCATTCACTTAGCACCCGGCAACCCAGCTTACATTCGATGTTGCAACATCGAAATCTGCGCTGCTAGCACGCGGTTCTGATACCGCCTGTGTTGTATTATTGCCTGCAAGACTGTATAGGAATGTAGCTGTATTGCCGAATGCATAGGTATATTGACCGCTTTGTACTTACTAGGCTGCTACTAACTGCCCTTCTCGTCGAAAGTACTTCATAGTTTATGGGCCCAATTCATTCTAAACCGGCGGATCTCCTGTTGCTGCAAGCGGATGGATAAGGGGGTGGGGGGTGGGGGGGAGGGGTTCCTGCATAGAAGCTGACGGCTGGACGCGTCTTCAGCTGATTATAACAGCAGATTAGAATCCATCGCGGAATCCTATTTGGGTAGGTCGTTGGATTTTACAGCATCAACATTGCAAATTAACTGTTCTCGCATGCATTCGCTGCATTCGAAGGCTGACCTTTTCTTTGAATAACCTGGAATTTGCTATGAAGTGACTGCTTACGGATAAATAAAATGATAAAGAGCCATGCTGACAATTCGGCCATGGACATCAGCACAAAAATGGATGCCAGCAGCAGCCTCGTCTCATAGAAATCATGCTTTAATGTCAACTTCCATGACAATTATCAACTAACTTGGTTGGCTCAACAAGCAACTTGGCTGACAAAAGCAACACTACCGTGTAATGGATGGTCTTAGCATCTTATTTTTAGTATATAGGATTTAATAAAGCAGTTCAAGCTTCTGTTGAAGGCTCAATTATCTATGGTGAAGGAAAGGCTTTACAGAAACGCTTTTTATGCTGAGGTGAACAGGTAATTATCAACTAATTCACCAAAGCACGGCTTAGGACGGTACTGTCAAGTGACTCAAGCGAAATATGGTTATTGTGAAGAAAAACTTTTACGTGCTTTTCTACTAGAATACGAACTAACGCACCCCGAAAAGTTTCTAGATCTTTTGGAAGATTTCTAACATGCGATTGTTTAGTCACGCACTCATTTTCTTGTTGCGGGGCCACGGTGCATGGCTCACCTGCCAGAGGAAAGTGCAGCACAGAACTCTTGCAACGGCTGGGACTGGGAACTTGGTTTGAGAAGCATAAAAACACCCAAGACCTCAGTGACTGTTTGATTGGCAGCCTATTAGCAGACAATTGTCCAGAGTGTAAAAGTGCAGCAGCAATAGCTTTGACTTGACTTAGCTGCAGGGGGCGTCCGGCGGATGCAGCGAGGAGGCGGAGGAGACCGCCCATTCCGCTAGCCCCTGGCGACCAATGACTTCCATCGAAGCGATGTCGCTCAGGGGGACCCGTCGGTCTCACCTGCAGCGCGGTCCTCTTCACCAACGGTGGAGAAGAACTCAGCTCGTCCCGTGTCCCTGAGGTACCGGGCGAGCAGCGGGATGCTCTCGGGCCTGCAAACGTCGGAGAGAACCGGGTTTGGCCCGAGGTGAGTGAGCCTGGCCCTGGTGAAAACCGGGCAGTGGCAGATAAAATGCTCGGCGTTTTCACTGCCTGAGCGGCAGAAGGGGCACCGCTCCTCGGGTACTTGGCCCTGAAGGAAACGATGGCGAGAGAAGCAGCCATGCCCGGAGAGGGCCATGCTAACTGCTCTGAGGTCTCAGCGGTTGAGCCTGAGGAGGGCTCTACGCAGGAGAGGAGAGGGGTAGGGGACGGACGCACGGGATTGCCTGCAATTCCGGGTGTCGTGCCACCTGCGGAGATGCTCGGAGTCAGTCCAGCGCTTAACGCGGGAGTTGATCACCGAGGCGGAGACGGGGGCCCCCGGGCCCGGCCCCAGCAGCGCGCCGGCGGAGCCAGCCTTGGCCAGCAGGTCGGCGCGCTCGTTGCCGAGGAAGCCGGCGTGGCCCGGGATCCATCTAAGCTCTACCTGGTTGCCTAGCGCAAGCAGCAGTAGCAGTAGCAGTAGTCGTAGCAGTAGCAGTAGCAGTAGCAGTAGCAGTAGCAGTAGCAGTAGTCGTAGCAGTAGCAGTAGCAGTAGCAGTAGCAGTAGCAACAACAGTATCGGTAGCAGTAGCAGTAGCAGTAGCAGTAGCAGTAGTCGTAGCAGTAGCAGTAGCAGTAGCAGTAGCAGTAGTCGTAGCAGTAGCAGTATCAGTAGCAACAACAGTACCGGTAGCAGTAGCAGTAGCAGTAGCAGTAGCAGTAGCAACAACAGTACCGGTAGCAGTAGCAGTAGCAGTAGCAGTAGCAGTAGCAACAACAGTACCGGTAGCAGTAGCAGTAGCAGTAGCAGTAGCAGTAGCAACAACAGTACCGGTAGCAGTAGCAGTAGCAGTAGCAGTAGCAACAACAGTACCGGTAGCAGTAGCAGTAGCAGTAGCAGTAGCAACAACAGTACCGGTAGCAGTAGCAGTAGCAGTAGCAGTAGCAACAACAGTACCGGTAGCAGTATCAGTAGCAACAACAGTACCGGTAGCAGTAGCAGTAGCAACAACAGTACCGGTAGCAGTAGCAGTAGCAGTAGCAGTAGCAACAACAGTACCGGTAGCAGTAGCAGTAGCAGTAGCAGTAGCAACAACAGTACCGGTAGCAGTAGCAGTAGCAGTAGCAGTAGCAACAACAGTACCGGTAGCAGTAGCAGTAGCAGTAGCAGTAGCAACAACAGTACCGGTAGCAGTAGCAGTAGCAGTAGCAGTAGCAACAACAGTACCGGTAGCAGTAGCAGTAGCAGTAGCAGTAGCAACAACAGTACCGGTAGCAGTAGCAGTAGCAGTAGCAGTAGCAACAACAGTACCGGTGGCAGTAGCAAAAACTTTAAAGTAAAGAACCACCACTAAGCCAACGAAAGAGTTTGTGAAAAAAGCAGACACGTCGCGCCTGTCAACGTCTTTGACAAACTTCTATTGATCTTGCGCCTCTGTGGAGGAAGCAGCGACGTCCAAATCCATTCGCACAACGTCGACGAACGCTCAGGAGACGATCCCGAGAGCCGAGCCACCCATCGCGCAACGTTGAGCCGAACCAAGAGCTCCTGGTGCAGTTCAACTGCAATGCGACTAAAAGCCGCCAGACAGAGCTGGCCCACAAGCTCGCAAGCTCGCGGTTCTTCTACAGGAAACGAAACTAAAAAGCAATGAAGAATATAATCCACTCAGAGGGTGTATGCTTGCAGTTGGGATAGACGGCGTACCGTACGCTCGTACGCTGGCCATGCTGACGCCGAAGGCCGGACCCAGCACCGCTGCCGCCTAAGATTTCCCGGTCACCGTAAAAACTGGTGCTGTGGGTACCGCAGCGGCTGCACGGCCTTCCGTGTCCGTCGGACCAGGCGGAACTGCAAGCCGGACCTGAAGTCGGACCAGGACCGGGGTCCAGCTGCCCAGCATCACCATATCTCAAAAATCAAGA
The DNA here is from genome assembly GCA_002269645.1 of Macrostomum lignano. Taxonomy (NCBI): domain Eukaryota; kingdom Metazoa; phylum Platyhelminthes; family Macrostomidae; genus Macrostomum; species Macrostomum lignano. The sequence goes on from NIVC01000275.1 coordinate 247,589, forward strand.
CTAGAACGACCGGGCGTGGTGTAGCTAAGGTGCTTACCAGGGAGGCCGTCCAGTATGACAGATTGCTAATTGACGTCGCCGCGTGCTGTATCTGCCCACTGAGACAGCAGCACTGTTTCACGGATACCATCGCCGAACAGAACACCAAGGATGTACCGCTTACTTACCGCTTACTCCAGCGCACATCCCCGGCACCTTCGCAACTTCGATCTCTGGGGCTGCAGCATCGAGACAGACTGGGTGTCCTGGTCAACCAGCTCTCGGATTCCGGCTCGGTCTGTCCGACTCCGCCTCGTGCCCGGACTCCAGGGACCCGGACACCGAGCAGCACATCCTGTACGACTGCTCGAGAGGCCACGCTGTCCGTCCAGTCGACCACGACGAGCTTCGGACGGACTCGACGGCCGGCCAACATACATGTGGCACTCTTTCGTAGGCTGGGGCGTCTCCAACACCCATCGCTCTCGCAGCCCTGCGGACATCGGGGCATGCGGTGCAGAGAGAGCAGCGCCGCAGAGCTGCCAATGAACCCATTAGATTAGTATCGCAAAGCTGAGGCTCTCGCCCAGCCTAATGGATGGAGAGGCACACGATTTGGTGCCTCGGGGCTGCCAAACTGCTTGGCTTTGGAGGGCCGGGCTCTCAGGCAGTTAATTATGAAATTAGGTTACCGTCATTCTGGTACGAGGGATGCCCGAATATTCGGGAGTTGAAAAGTACAATGCCGATAGGCTTCAAAACAGACCAGCGCTGCTCGGAGATGCCGGCGCGTGATGAAGGATCAGGTGAGCTCAGTTCCGGTTTCCTGGCCTCATCACATCGTTGCCTTGAGCAGGGGCTTCACATTTGGCGGGATTTCTGTCTTTAAGATTCTGATTCACTGAGTTTCCTTTGAGACGGAGGATCACAATAAGGACCGCCCGAGGCGCCTCCCTTTGGAAATTGGACGCCTTAGTGACTAGCTGATAGTGGCTGATTGAAAAAGCACTGAGGCACTCATTATTTGGCACGGAGGGCCCTCTGGGATGAGTGCCGAGCCGAAACTGAAGCAATTCTTTGCTATTAAACTGGCAGATGAAGCATTAAATATCGTTAAATATTTATCAAGATGCGTTGAAAGCACTCAGAATTCCAAATACGCTAGCATGCGAGTCCACTTCAAGCGAAACACATGCTTGCTTCATTTTAAATTCAGAAGTCCAGAAGGAAATATTCGATAATGAAAACAATTTATTGACTAAACTCTGCAAAATTAATAACTTCGCCTAATGCCGTATTACCATAGTAATAATAATTGCAGGGGTTATGGACACACGATTCTGTCCATTCCTCTGACTCCTGAACAGATGCAAGGGCGCCAATACTGTAGGCAGTCCGATCTCGTAAAAAATCAGCTACTACCGTCTGTCAAAGAGACTGTCGCTGGCTTTGATATTTTTTTTCCTTTGAATCTCGATTTCTTTCTTATAAAAACTGCATCATAAGTCCCGCTTAGCTTAAGGTGCCGTGCGCTGAAGGGCTGTCGCATCTCATTTGCGGCGCAGCTAGTTAAAGACTAGTTGGTCTGAAACAGCAGAAGACAGAATCAACCGAGGAGGGAGCACGGCAAGGCTGAACGAGTGCTGGCGCTCGCAAATGCACTTCATTACGCCAAGGACCACTGCGATGTAGAAGCTCTTCCTCTTGAGTAAGTGAAGCACCCCTTAAATTGGAAAGTGGCAAGTCGCAGATTCTCGCGAAGACACTTCAGAACTCGACACTGGAAAGTCTATTCTGTATTCTGTATTCTGTATTCTGTATTCTGTATTCTGTATTCTGTATTCTGTATTCTGTATTCTGCATTCTGTATTCTGTATTCTGTATTCTGTATCCTGTATTCTGAATACTGCATTCTGTATTCTGTATTCTGCATTCTGCATTCTGTATTCTGTATTCTGCATTCTGTATTCTGCATTCTGTATTCTGTATTCTGTATTCTGCATTCTGTATTCTGTATTCTGTATTCTGTATTCTGTATTCTGTATTCTGTATTCTGTATTCTGTATTCTGCATTCTGCATTCTGTATTCTGTATTCTGTATTCTGCATTCTGCATTCTGCATTCTGCATTCTGTATTCTGTATTCTGTATTCTGTATTCTGCATTCTGTATTCTGCATTCTGTATTCTGTATTCTGTATTCTGTATTCTGCATTCTGCATTCTGTATTCTGCATTCTGTATTATGTATTCTGTATTCTGCATTCTGCATTCTGCATTCTGCATTCTGCATTCTGTATTCTGTATTCTGCATTCTGCATTCTGTATTCTGCATTCTGTATTCTGTATTCTGTATTCTGCATTCTGCATTCTGCATTCTGCATTCTGCATTCTGCATTCTCATCGCATAATTTATTCCAGCCGAGGAACAGCAGCCTTAACTCGTGTCCGGAGAAAAAATACATTAAGCTTGGGAATTCTTCCCACTGCATGGCGGATCCCCTGCCCTTATTGGCTGCCCGCCCAGCCGAGGCCGATTTGGTCGGAGAAGAGGCTGGTAGACAATCCCCGTTTTTAAAGCCCACCCGCTTCCGTGGCCGACCCGAAATCGCTCAGCCTCCTCCGGTCCCAGCCTGCCATTCACAAGCTCCAGGCGCATGGACCCGAACTCAAGTCTGCCTTGGGCCAACTTCTGCCAGCCTGATGGCGCCAACGACTCCTTCAGCGACGCCGAGCGCAACTTCATCCTGGTGACGGACGTGGCTCTGTCCTCGGTCATCTCCGCCATGGGCGTCATGCTCAATGCGCTGTCCATCGCGGTGCTGCAGCGAGACGTTCGCAAGTCCTCCATGAGTGTACTGCTGCTAGCCCTTTCCATCTGTGAGCCTGGGGAATGACAGGGGAACTTTCATATGCTACATTATTGTCAACCAATCTGTCCATGTCTACCAAACTGTCCAACTGTCTACCAATCTGTCCACCTGTCCACCAATCTGTCCATGCCTACCAAACTGTCCAACTGTCTACCAATCTGTCCCCCTGTCTACCAATCTGTCCACCTGTCCACCAATCTGTCCATGCCTACCAAACTGTCCAACTGTCTACCAATCTGTCCCCCTGTCTACCAATCTGTCCACCTGTCCACCAATCTGTCCACCTGTCCTCCAATCTGTCCAACTGTCCACCAATCTGTCCACCTGTCCACCAATCTGTCCACCTGTCCACCAATCTGCCCACCTGTCCAACAATCTGTCTACTTGTCCACCAAATTTTCCAACTGTCCATCAATCTGTCCACCTGTCCACCAATTCGCTTATCTATTCACCAATCTGTCCATCTATTCACCAATCTGTCCATCTATTCTTAAACCTCTCCATCTATTCACCAACTTTCCACCTGCTCACATGCCTCTCTGTCCAGAAACTATAGCTTTGATTGATTAATATTTCCAGTCCCGGACACAGTCTGCCAGTGTCCTCAAACACACTGCAGACACAACTCCCTCCGGACACAGTCTGCCAGTGTCCTCACACACACTCCAGACACAACTCCCCCGGACACAGTCTGCCAGTGTTCTCAAACACACTGCAGACACAACTCCCCCGGACACAGTATACCAGTGTCCTCACACACACTCCAGACACAACCTCACCCCGGACACAGTCTGCCAGTGTCCTCACACACACTCCAGACACAACCTCACCCCGGACACAGTCTGCCAGTGTCCTCACACACACTCCAGACACAACCTCACCCCGGACACAGTCTGCCAGTGTCCTCACACACACTCCAGACACAACCTCACCCCGGACACAGTCTGCCAGTGTCCTCAAACACACTCCAGACACAAACTCCCCCCCGGACACAGTCTGCCAGTGTCCTCAAACACACTCCAGACACAAACTCCCCCCGGACACAGTCTGCCAGTGTCCTCAAACACACTCCAGACACAAACTCCCCCCCCGGACACAGTCTGCCAGTGTCCTCAAACACACTCCAGACACAAACTCCCCCCCCGGACACAGTCTGCCAGTGTCCTCAAACACACTCCAGACACAAACTCCCCCACCGGACACAGTCTGCCAGTGTCCTCAAACACACTCCAGACACAAACTCCCCCCCCGGACACAGTCTGCCAGTGTCCTCAAACACACTCCAGACACAAACTCCCCCCCCGGACACAGTCTGCCAGTGTCCTCAAACACACTCCAGACACAAACTCCCCCCCGGACACAGTCTGCCAGTGTCCTCAAACACACTCCAGACACAAACTCCCCCCCCGGGCACAGTCTGCCAGTGTCCTCAAACACACTCCAGACACAACTCCTCCCGGACACAGTCTGCCAGTGTCCTCAAACACGCTCCAGACACAAATTCCCGCACACCAGAGCAAGCCAGGGCGAACAGTGGCAGTCAGACTAGTCAAGAAACTCGAAATCGACAGCAGTTTATATGTTAATAAGTACACGATGATGAGGCGAATTTCTGAACCCCATCAGCTTCTCTTTCTTCAATCGTTTTCCCCAAGGGGATTTGCTGCCGCTTCGATCAAAAATCAGCAACTAGTGAAGCCTGCGCGGGAAATTTCTGTAGCCAGAGAGGAGAGGGAGAAGTCAACCGGCGCGGAAAGGAGGAGAGAACCTCGCTAATTCGAGCTGCTAACCCTCTTTATTTGGCAGCAAGATCCCCAAAGCCAGTCAGTCAGTTTCTGTGCACCGCACTAATCCCGTGTTTATTCTGTCGCTGGGGCAAAAACATCTTCTATAGTACAGATCGGAGAGATGAGTTCTGCCATGAAAGCTTGCAAAAAAGCTATGGTTTACGAGCTAATCTGCTCCTTCCATTTTTTATCAAAAGTTTTTACAAATTCTCACAATAAGCTGAGCTACAGTGCCACAGATAATCTCTTTCCGAGCGTCGAAAAAAGATTGCAAGTCTGCTAACTGTTTCGCTGGGAAAGGAAGCATAGGCAAGTAGGAAAACAGTTTGCGTCCACCTCCTGAACTGGAGTTGCACTAAACTGAAAACTAGTCCTGATTGGACAGCACCTCAAGCTGAAGAAGAGAGAGAGGAGCCAGAATTGGGTGGCTGTCAACTCACCCAGTCCTGATTGGACAGCACCTCAAGCTGGAGAAGAGAGAGAGGAGCCAGAATGGGGTGGCTGTCAACTCACCCAGTTCTGATTGTACAGCACTTCAAGCTGGAGAAGAAAGAGAAGAGCCAGAATGGGGTGGCTGTCAAACAGTCCTGATTGGATAGCACCTCAAGCTGAAGAAGAGAGAGGAGCCAGAATTGGGTGGCTGTCAACTCACCCAGTCCTGATTGGACAGCACCTCACAATGGGGCAGAGAGAGAGGAGCCAGAATGGGGTGGCTGTCAACTCACCCAGTCCTGATTGGACAGCGCCTCACGCTGGGGAAGAGAGAGAGGAGCCAGAATGGGGTGGCTACCAGATCGCCCAGTCCTGATTGGACAGCGCCTCACACTGGGGCAGAGAGAGAGGGGCCAGTTTGCGATGGCTGCCAGATCGCTCTAGGCCTTTTCTGGCAATATAGCTATTCAATTTAAAGGTTCCACGAAGCTGTGCGAGCGATGAAAGGATGTTTTCAAATTTTCTGTTTTCCAATGAGCAATGAAGGAATCGTTATTTTTCTATTTATTTTTACCCAATTCTACAAAAATTGCGACGGAAACTCATTTAAAAATTAAAGCCTTAGACAGATATTTTTCTGGAATTTTCAGTAAAAAATATTTCGTCTGTTTGTCTAAAACTAAAAATAGATATTTTTTAAAACTCTGAGGCTCGTTAAAATTTTTACTGCTCGCAATTTTTAGCCCAGTTGTTTTGAATAACAATTTCTGCAGGATATTATTTTTTTTGTCTGGCACTAGGGCTTCGCAATATTTTCTTGACAAAACTTCACCACTTTTTCATTCAATAAAAATATACGAGCGTAAACTTGTCTGACAATCCCATGTCTGACAACCCCATGTCTGACAATCCCATGTCTGACAATCCCATGTCTGACAATCCCATGTCTGACAATCCCATGTCTGACAATCCCATGTCTGACAATCCCATGTCTGACAATCCCATGTCTGACAATCCCATGTCTGACAATCCCATGTCTGACAATCCCATGTCTGACAATCCCATGTCTGACAATCCCATGTCTGACAATCCCATGTCTGACAATCCCATGTCTGACAATCCCATGTTGTCTGACAATCCCATGTCTGACAATCCCATGTTGTCTGAAAATCCCATGTTTGACAATCCCATGTCTGACAATCCCGTGTCTGACAATCCCTGACAATCCCACGTCTGACAATCCCGCGTCTGACAATCTCATGTCTGAAAATCCCATGTCTTACAATCCCAAGTCTGACAATTTAATGTCTGACATAGTCTGACAATCCCATGTTTGACAATCCCAAGTCTGAAAATCCCATGTCGACAATTCTGTAACTGACAATCCCGAGTCTGACAATCCCGAGTCTGACAATCCCGAGTCTGACAATCCCGAGTCTGACAATCCCGAGTCTGACAATCCCGAGTCTGACAATCCCGAGTCTGACAATCCCGAGTCTGACAATTTAATGTCTGACATAGTCTGACAATCCCATGTTTGACAATCCCAAGTCTGAAAATCCCATGTCGACAATTCTGTAACTGACAATCCCGAGTCTGACAATCCCGAGTCTGACAATCCCGAGTCTGACAATCCCGAGTCTGACAATCCCGAGTCTGACAATCCCGAGTCTGACAATCCCGAGTCTGACAATCCCGAGTCTGACAATCCCGAGTCTGACAATCCCGAGTCTGACAATCCCGAGTCTGACAATCCCGAGTCTGACAATCCCGAGTCTGACAATCCCGAGTCTGACAATCCCGAGTCTGACAATCCCGAGTCTGACAATCCCGAGTCTGACAATCCCGAGTCTGACAATCCCGAGTCTGACAATCCCGAGTCTGACAATCCCGAGTCTGACAATCCCGAGTCTGACAATCCCGAGTCTGACAATCCCGAGTCTGACAATCCCGAGTCTGACAATCCCGAGTCTGACAATCCCGAGTCTGACAATCCCGAGTCTGACAATCCCGAGTCTGACAATCCCGAGTCTGACAATCCCGAGTCTGACAATCCCGAGTCTGACAATCCCGAGTCTGACAATCCCGAGTCTGACAATCCCGAGTCTGACAATCCCGAGTCTGACAATCCCGAGTCTGACAATCCCGAGTCTGACAATCCCGAGTCTGACAATCCCGAGTCTGACAATCCCGAGTCTGACAATCCCGAGTCTGACAATCCCGAGTCTGACAATCCCGAGTCTGACAATCCCGAGTCTGACAATCCCGAGTCTGACAATCCCGAGTCTGACAATCCCGAGTCTGACAATCCCGAGTCTGACAATCCCGAGTCTGACAATCCCGAGTCTGACAATCCCGAGTCTGACAATCCCAAGTCTGACAATCCCAAGTCTGACTTTGACCTGTGTCTATCCAAGCATCTCGTGATTAATTACCCTAACCACCAGCTGTCTGTCGCAAGAATTACAGCCAACTCAGTCACCAGTCGATCAGCTGGATCCCCCGGGGTGCATGGAAATTGAAAAATTGCGCGCAGCATTGATGGAGAGGAGCGCGGAGGCTGTGGCCGGAGTAGGGGTGGTTGAGACTGAGAGATGGAGAGCTGTAAATTATTCAGCAGAGGTTGAGCTGGGAGCAGACACGCCGGCTCTGCGTAGGCCGGTTCTGCCAGCAGCTGGGAGGTCTGGATGAAGCGGACCTTCCACAGTGCACAGCAGAGCCCATCAAGAGTACGGCCGGGACAGTGCCAGAGGGGGGGTTACGCACGCCCCCAGCAACTAAAAAGTCTTGAAAAAGTCCAAGAAAGACTGTTTCACCTGCGTTGAAGATTAACAGTGGACCTGTTACTCTTTGGCTGCCTAATTGCTTAGGCCGGGTGCTGCTGGGCAGGCTGACAGGCCGAAAAAAATAGGGGAAGGAGCGGAAGGGAGAGAGAGGGAAGAGAGAGGATGAGAGTAGATACATAGAGTCCTTACGAGGAAGATGGACAGAGAATGAGGCAGATGAAAGGAGAGTGGGGGAGATGAACAGAGAGTGAGGGAGATGAACAGAGAATGAGGGAGATGAAAGGAGAGTGAGGGAGATGAACAGAGAGTGAGGGAGATGAACAGAGAGTGAGGGAGATGAACAGAGAATGAGGGAGATGAACAGAGAGTGAGGGAGATGAACAGAGAGTGAGGGAGATGAACAGAGAATGAGGGAGATGAACAGAGAGTGAGGGAGATGAACAGATAATGAGGGAGATGAACAGAGAATGAGGGAGATGAACAGAGAGTGAGGGAGATGAACAGAGAGTGAGGGAGATGAACAGAGAATGAGGGAGATGAACAGAGAGTGAGGGAGATGAACAGATAATGAGGGAGATGAACAGATAATGAGGGAGATGAACAGATAATGAGGGAGATGAACAGAGAATGAGGGAGATGAACAGAGAGTGAGGGAGATGAACAGATAATGAGGGAGATGAACAGATAATGAGGGAGATGAACAGAGAATGAGGGAGATGAACAGAGAGTGAGGGAGATGAACAGAGAGTGAGGGAGATGAACAGAGAGTGAGGGAGATGAAAGGAGAGTGAGGGAGATGAAAGGAGAGTGGGGGAGATGAACAGAGAGTGAGGGAGATGAACAGAGAGTAAGGGAGATGAACAGAGAGTGAGGGAGATGAACAGAGAGTGAGGGAGATGAACAGAGAGTAAGGGAGATGAACAGAGAGTGAGGGAGATGAAATGAGAGTGAGGGAGATGAACAGAGAATGAGGGAGATGAACAGAGAGTGAGGGAGATGAACAGAGAATGAGGGAGGGCAAAGAGGCCGTGTGGAGAGGCGCAAAAGAAGCGGGAAGGGTCAACGAGGCGGAAGTCGCAGGAGGAGCTCCGGTGTGCAAGAAAAATTGCATTTCCCAAAGCCAAATTGTGGGTGCCAGACCAAGCCGCGAGGGGCAGCAACAGCGGTCCTCAGCTTGCACTTTCGTCCAGGCATTCCAAGGACTCCCCGACTCGCTGCCTTTCCCCATTCACGGAGCCCGTCAGGACTGGCCGGACCCCCCGCTGTTGCACCCCATGCAACTGTTTCCCCGGGGCTGCTAAGGGTCACCGGTCCCGAGCCAACTGGTGATCCCAATCCCAAAGCATGTCGCCTCTTTCCCCAAACGCTAAATACTTTTTGCTTTTGCTATTTCAGCTCCTTGCAGCCCCACTTCAGCTGTTAGGCTGTAAAATGGAAACATAAGGAAGTTTTGTTGCAGGACTAAACTTGAAAACTCTACAGTCGACCTTGGGTGTCCTTTGGAGTTTCTTTTTAGTATGATTCGCGTCAGTTGAACAATTTCAACTCTTTTGTACTATCGAAAGCTTTATTGATATCTACTGTGCTGCATGCTTGTTATTAGTTATTGATTTTATGAACTGAATTATATTATCACTGCTATCGTAGCTAAGCGTTATGATAGTACAGTGAAATGTCAACCCACAAGGCACCGTGTGTAAAGCCAGGGCTGCTCGCTGTACACCCTGTATGAGCTGTGCGTATCTGTGTCCTCGGCTGCTGTACACCCTGTGTGAGCTGTGTGTATCTGTGTCCTCGGCTGCTGTACACCCTGTATGAGCTGTGCGTATCTGTGTCCTCGGCTGCTGTACACCCTGTATGAGCTGTGCGTATCCGTGTCCTCGGCTGCTGTACACCCTGTGTGAGCTGTGCGTATCTGTGTCCTCGGCTGCTGTACACCTTGTGTGAGCTGTGCGTATCTGTGTCCTCGGCTGCTGTACACCCTGTGTGAGCTGTGCGTATCTGTGTCCTCGGCTGCTGTACACCCTGTATGAGCTGTGCGTATCCGTGTCCTCGGCTGCTGTACACCCTGTGTGAGCTGTGCGTATCTGTGTCCTCGGCTGCTGTACACCCTGTGTGAGCTGTGCGTATCTGTGTCCTCGGCTGCTGTACACCCTGTGTGAGCTGTGCGTATCTGTGTCCTCGGCTGCTGTACACCCTGTGTGAGCTGTGCGTATCTGTGTCCTCGGCTGCTGTACACCCTGTATGAGCTGTGCGTATCTGTGTCCTCGGCTGCTGTACACCCTGTATGAGCTGTGCGTATCTGTGTCCTCGGCTGCTGTACACCCTGTGTGAGCTGTGTATCTGTGTCCTCGGCCGCTGTACACCCTGTGTGAGCTGTGTATCTGTGTCCTCGGCTGCTGTACAGCCTGTGTGAGCTGTGTGTATCTGTGTCCTCGGCTGCTGTACACCCTGTGTGAGCTGTGTATCTGTGTCCTCGCCGCCTCGCCGCCGCCGGCTCGGGTCACTGCACAAGAAATAATTACTACTAGAGAAAGTTTTGAAGAAAACTTCAAAGCAAATTTGAGCTCAATTTTTTGCGTCTCGAAATAGTTTGTCTGTTGCTCAGTTGTTGCTATGCTGATCTGAGTGAAGTTCGAGTGGAAAAGCAATCGCAAAAAGTTCCTGTTGAACTTGGGACTCAACAAATCGTGACTGTCTGACCAACGAGCACTTGTCCACTACAATTTCCATGGTTACCTGGGCCAAGATTTTCCATTGCTCAATATTCTTGAACAGATTTTTTCATGGCATGTTTCTTCATCTGCTGCATAGGTATCTAACCACAGTATTCTCCCAACTCAACAAAATTCTCCCAACTCAACAAAATTCTCCCAACTCAACAAAATTCTCCCAACTCAACAAAATTCTCCCAACTCAACAATATTCTCCCAACTCAACAAAATTCTCCCAACTCAACAATATTCTCCCAACTCAACAAAATTCTCCAAACTCAACAATATTCTCCCAACTCAACAAAATTCTCTCAACTCAACAATATTCTCCCAACTCAACAAAATTCTCCCAACTCAACAATATTCTCCCAACTCCAAAATTCTCCTAATTTCTCAATATTCTCCCAACCCCTTAATATTTGGTCCCAATAAACAATATCCTTGCGTCAGGCATTTGCCAAACCTGATTAAGAAATTGTTTTCAGTTGAATGTTCAAATTTCAAATCAAGCTGCCACCCCAAAACCCGCAGTCGACATGGTGTTAATCGCCCTGTCGGCCCCCTACACGGTGGTGTACATGGGCCTCGGCGTGCTCGTGCGCACAGAGGACGGGTCGACCCTGCAGAGCCTGCTGAACACCCTGCCGGCGGTGCAGACGGCCCTGCCGCTAGTCTGGTACCTGGGCAGCGTGGCCCGCACCGGCCGCAACTGGGTGATTCTGATCGTGGCTCTGGACCGCTTCATGGTGGTGCAGAACCCCTTCCTGTCAAGCCGGCGCAGCAACCCGCGCCGTTCCCGCCTGTACGCGAGCGGCGCCACGACGCTGGCGCTGGTGTACAATGTGCCGCTGCTGTTCGAGTTCACGCTGGCGCCCTCCGGATGCCCCCCGGTGCTGAGCAGCAAAGCCATGCCCGAACGCTTCGGCGACGCGTACATGCTGGTGTACAAGAAGATCATGTACCTGGCCTTCCTGTCCGTAGGCCCCGTGCTGTGGCTGCTGGTGTTCAACGTGCTGCTCATCCGCAGCCTGCTGGTGGCCTCCCGCATCCGGGCTGCCATCACGCGGGAGGCCACTCGGCGCACAGAGGACACGAAGATGCTGGTGGTCATCATTGCAGTGTTCCTGGCCACCGAGACCCCCGGCGCCATCTGGCATGTGCTGCTGGACACTTCGTTCGAGAAAGGCACCTGGTTCTATTCGTACTTCTACTCGCTGGCCACCCTGCTCACGCTGCTCAACTCGGCGGTGAACTTCTTCATCTACTGCGTCTGGAGCCGCAACTTCCGGCGCAACATGATCTACATGATGAAGCGGCGGCCGAAACCGCCGGCCAGAGTTGTCCGGTTCGAGTCGGACTCGGACAGGAGCCAGACCAGGCAGATGCTGCTGATGACGCAGCGGCCAACTGGCCGGATCCAGGCGGCGCTGCTGAACCACTGCGACAACGGCGGCGGCAGCCTTCGCCGGCAACAGCAGCAGCAGGTCTGCGGAAGCGTTCGAAAGCAGCTGCGCTTTCAATGAAGATCTCCGACGAGTATTTGACTTGCCATGGACATTGCCATGGACATTGCCATGGACATTGTTAAACAGCCGGTCAAGCACCATTAAAACACCAGTAAACACTTAAATATGAATTTTGTACAGATTTTGTTCCGCCATTGACTAACTATGTACTAACCGTTGCCGATTCTGCTTAACTTGCACAGTGAATGACGGGGAATGCGCTAGCCCACTCAACTAGCAATCCTCCTTAGATGTCTTCATTAGAATTCCCATAAAAGATCAAACAAGAAGTTAGGAAGTTATCAAATTTCAATTTAGTTTACCAGTTTCAAAAATTTCAAAAAAAATTTTTGAGTTTGCTACGCGCACTCGTGACGAGTTAATGAGACTCAACACTTAGTGTCAATCCATCATTAAAGTAATTATTGCTGTTCCGTGAAATTTTTCGAAATCTTTCACATGTTGCTTCACGCTTTGCTCTGTTGTTGTGTCCGGTGTATTGAGAGTGTACATTGAGAGTGTACATTGAAAGTGTACATTGAGAGTGTACATTGAGAGTGTACATTGAGAGTGTACATTGAAAGTGTACATTGAGAGTGTACATTGAGAGTGTACATTGAGAGTGTACATTGAGAGTGTACATTGAGAGTGTACATTGAAAGTGTACATTGAGATTGTACATTGAGAGTGTACATTGAGAGTGTACATTGAGAGTGTACATTGAAAGTGTACATTGAGAGTGTACATTGAAAGTGTACATTGAAAGTGTACATTGAGAGTGTACATTGAGAGTGTACATTGAGAGTGTACATTGAAAGTGTACATTGAAAGTGTACATTAAGATTGTACATTGAGAGTGTACATTGAGAGTGTACATTGAGAGTGTACATTGAAAGTGTACATTGAGAGTGTACATTGAAAGTGTACATTGAAAGTGTACATTGAGAGTGTACATTGAGAGTAAATCGAGAGTTTACATAGGGGCCATTGAGCGATCCAGCAAATAAAGGCCAATGTATACAATGTAAATATTTTAATATCAGTTACAATATTTTGTGAAGAATGTCTAGTAGATCTATGCATCTATGCACTATTGTGTCCTAGTGGTCCTTGTATTGTGTAATGAGTATTACAATTTTCACAAATATTATATTACAATTGCAATGTTGTAAGATACTATATGGTGTAACCTAACCTGATGCGCACGGTTCAAGGACCACTAGAATATTATTAACAACTTTGCCTTTATCGAAAAATGTCAACATGGGAATTCAAGCGTTATTCTAGCAGTCCTTGACCACCGAGTTCTTGGCAGCGAACGCCCACCAACGCCTCTGCAGATTGTCTGTTGTGTGGAAAATTTCATGTATAATTAAATTGAGCAAAATAAAGGCAAACTTGCATCGTCGATAATTCAAAAAATTTTTCGGCTCGACTTTTCTCGCACACAGCAAAAATTCGCCAATTCTCAGGGGTGAACACAATAATCAAGAATTCTCTCCACCAGACTGGAGCTGCACTTCTAGCTTGCATTTGGCCAAACACAGCCAGCTCAGGAGGGATTTAATGAAATTACCCCAACAGTCAGTCCAACCCTCTCGCTAGCAATCCTGTCTTTTCAAGCAACCCCAGATAAGTTTCTCCAGAAAAAAACGCAAAAAGGGAAAACTACAGCTTAGCGGATTACTGACTGGATGCGTTTTTCCGGCTGAATTCCAATGCGCTGATAAAGTACATCCAGTCAGGACTGCATGTCTGGCTGAACAAACTATCAAACATCAAAGTTACTCTACGCTTGCAACAACTACAACTACAAAGATATTGTAGAGTTAAGGCTTTGCGTTTAGTGTGCTTACAGACCTCCTGTATTTTTTAAATAAACTGTTTGCGTGCTTTTATTTGTAAAATAAATACAAAATTATTAATATGAGGCTAACCGATATCTCAAAAATATAGAAATATTTGAAGTTTTTAATATATATTTTGAATATATTTGAATATATACTTTGAAGATGTCCTTGAGAGTCGAGGGTCTTGGGTGTCCTTGAGCTGACCGAAATCAGAGAGTCAGTCGAGAATCTAGGATGTCCTTGAGCTGACCGGATCTAGAGAGTCAGTCGAGGGTCTAGGATGTCCTTGAGCTGACCGGATCCAGAGAGTCAGTCGAGGGTCTAGGATGTCCTTGAGCTGACCGGATCCAGAGAGTCAGTCGAGGGTCTAGGATGTCCTTGAGCTGACCGGATCCAGAGAGTCAGTCGAGGGTCTAGGATGTCCTTGAGCTGACCGGATCCAGAGAGTCAGTCGAGGGTCTAGGATGTCCTTGAGCTGACCGGATCCAGAGAGTCAGTCGAGGGTCTAGGATGTCCTTGAGCTGACCGGATCCAGAGAGTCAGTCGAGGGTCTAGGATGTCCTTGAGCTGACCGGATCCAGAGAGTCAGTCGAGGGTCTAGGATGTCCTTGAGCTGACCGGATCCAGAGAGTCAGTCGAGGGTCTAGGATGTCCTTGAGCTGACCGGATCCAGAGAGTCAGTCGAGGGTCTAGGATGTCCTTGAGCTGACCGGATCCAGAGAGTCAGTCGAGGGTCTAGGATGTCCTTGAGCTGACCGGATCCAGAGAGTCAGTCGAGGGTCTAGGATGTCCTTGAGCTGACCGGATCCAGAGAGTCAGTCGAGGGTCTAGGATGTCCTTGAGCTGACCGGATCCAGAGAGTCAGTCGAGGGTCTAGGATGTCCTTGAGCTGACCGGATCCAGAGAGTCAGTCGAGGGTCTAGGATGTCCTTGAGCTGACCGGATCCAGAGAGTCAGTCGAGGGTCTAGGATGTCCTTGAGCTGACCGGATCCAGAGAGTCAGTCGAGGGTCTAGGATGTCCTTGAGCTGACCGGATCCAGAGAGTCAGTCGAGGGTCTAGGATGTCCTTGAGCTGACCGGATCCAGAGAGTCAGTCGTGGGTCTAGGATGTCCTTGAGCTGACCGGATCCAGAGAGTCAGTCGAGGGTCTAGGATGTCCTTGAGCTGACCGGATCCAGAGAGTCAGTCGAGAATCCTTTCAAAGCCTCATTGTCAGTCACGTCCCTTTCTCATGCATTGGACGATGAGCCTGCGCGAGAACTACAGTTAATTTTCCATGAACACTTGAGCAGAACCCCCCGCGGTTTTGAGCTCAAATCCCATTTCTCAATCCTCGACTTCAATCCTAGCTGAAGTCTGTTTGAGTCAAGGGTGGCTGGACGGGGATTCGGGAGCGCGGCCTCTCATCCTCCCCACCCCACCGCTAATCCGCTGGGAAAGCGCCGCCGCGCAGGAGGGGCGGCGAAATCTGAGAGATGAGGAATGGAGCAGGAAGCTGAACAAATCATTCATCCTGGGAGCCCCCCCGGCCCGGGGCCACGGCGAATGATTTCTGCTTCTACTTGCTGCCAGCTGCTTCAACTCTGCTGTTCGAAAGCTGCAATACACTTTTGATTGTGAAATTATAACAAAAATATATGAAATATTTGACCTTGTCTCGAATCTTATTCTCAAAGTCTCAAATCTCATTCTCAAAGTCTCAAATCTCATTCTCAAAGTCTCAAATCTCATTCTCAAAGTCTCGAATCTCATTCACAAAGTCTCAAATCTCATTTTCAAAGTCTCAAATCTCATTTTCAAAGTCTCAAATCTCATTCTCAAAGTCTCAAATCTCATTTTCAAAGTCTCAAATCTCATTCTCAAAGTCTCAAATCTCATTCTCAAAGTCTCAAATCTCATTCTCAAAGTCTCAAATCTCATTCTCAAAGTCTCAAATCTCATTCTCAAAGTCTCAAATCTCATTCTCAAAGTCTCAAATCTCATTCTCAAAGTCTCAAATCTCATTCTCAAAGTCTCAAATCTCTTTTTTAGTCTAAAATCTCATTATTAGTTTCACATCTCCTTCTTAGCCTTAAATCTCATTCTCAAACTCTTTAAGTCAAAGAATGTTCAGCCCAATCAGCATAAAATGAGTCAGTTTTATTGTCTCTCGTGATCGATATAACAAATCAGATTGGAAGTAGAAGTTTTTCGTCAAACGAGACCGCGGTAGCTAAGCAGGAAGGTTAAACCGCCAGTAGCCTGCGGGCCAGGGCGGCAGCTCCGACGGCTGCCCACAAGCCCACAGTGCCGGAGGTCGCCGCCCTGCCAGCAGCCAGGGTGGTCGTCTCTGGCGCGCTGGTGGTAGTGGTGTACCAGTCAGCTGACGGGCAGTCCGCGTCCCAGCCGACTCTCTCGCCGCTCTTTTTGTTTTCCTCGGTCAGGAATTCGTTCAGTTCGGCAAAGTAGCGCACGAGGGAGTCGGCGCGTAGCTCCGTGGTGTCAGTGAGCTCGAGAAGTACATCCTCCCAGTGCAGGGACGAGCCGTGGGCAAGGAACTTCCTATTAGTAGTAGTAGTAGTAGTAGTAGTAGTAGTAGTAGTAGTAGTAGTAGTAGTAGTAGTAGTAGTAGTAGTAGTAGTAGTAGTAGTAGTAGTAGTAGTAGTAGTAGTAGTAGTAGTAGTAGTAGTAGTAGTAGTAGTAGTAGTAGTAGTAGTAGTAGTAGTAGTAGTAGTAGTAGTAGTAGTAGTAGTAGTAGTAGTAGTAGTAGTAGTAGTAGTAGTGGTAGTAGTAGTAGTAGTAGTAGTAGTAGTAGTAGTAGTAGTAGTAGTAGTAGTAGTAGTAGTAGTAGTAGTAGTAGTAGTAGTAGTAGTAGTAGTAGTAGTAGTAGTAGTAGTAGTAGTAGTAGTAGTAGTAGTAGTAGTAGTAGTAGTAGTAGAAAACTCACTTGAGCGCATCTCCAGCCTGCTTGTTCTGGTAGAAGTCGCACTTATAGAGCGGCCCGTTGTGCCCGGAGATGTTGCACAGCGCCTCGTACAGCTGGAACTGCAGGAAGTGGCTCACGAAGTAGCGGATGTAGGGCGTGTTGTTGGGCACGTGGTACTTGGCGCCGGGGTCGAAGTCGTCCTCGGAGCGGGGAACGGGGCTGGAGACACCCTGGAATGCGAGGTGAACAGTAAGTACAATATTAGACAAAGAAGGGGCCGACTTAGCTTGAAAAAGATAATTATTTGTATTTTCTGCTTCATAATCATAATCTTAAAATTATGAGAATTTTTTCAGATTTTTGGAACGCCGTAAAATACCTTTGCCAGTTGGCATAATTCTCTATTTTCAGTTGGAATGTTTGCTTGAATGTATTGTGAATTTAGCGCTAAAATCCAACTTGTCATCTTGTTTTAGCTGACCATGCATGGCGTTTTGAGAGGATTTTTTTAACACGCCTTCATACGACGAAATAACTGCAACGCACCTGGAGTCCGCAGCGCAGTTTCCACCAACCTTCGTTGTACTTCTCCGGGGCCAGCCTGCCCTCGGATGCCTGCCAGCGCCAGAGGTCGATCAGATAGCCGAACGGAATGAAAGCAGCTTTCTGCAGCGCCATCTGGAACAGGTAGTTCAAATAGTAGTCCTTGGACTCGATTATCTCGTCCAATAGGCCGATCTTGTGCAGGTGGCCGGGCGTCATCACGGCCAGTTCCAGTGTGTCCCCGACGGCCTCGTGGAAGCCGGGGTTCGCGCCCCGCCTGTAGAGCACGGGCTGCTTCTCGTACTGCTGGTAGTACTGCACATGGCCCATTTCGTGATGCGTGGTGCCCAGGTAGTTGGTGGTGATGCTGGTGCACTGCTTGATGCGGAAGTCGCCCTTGTTAGTGTAGAAGTCCCAGGCAGACGCGTGACAGACCATCTTAACGTCTGGCAGGCGGGTGAGGACCGACTTCTCCCAGAATGTGTCGGTCATCGGGTCCAGGCCGATCGAGGTGAAAAACTCTTCGCTGACGCGAAACATCTTGGTGGCATTCCAGCCCTGTGGTTGATCGGTGAGATCGGCTTAGTTTATGACCCTTTGGGGGGCTTGCGGAGTGATTGTCAATTGGAACTCAATGCGGAGTGATTGTCAATTGGAACTCAATGCGGTGTGATTGTCAATTGGAACTCAATGTGGTGTGATTGTCAATTGGAACTCAATGTGGTGTGATTGTCAATTGGAACTCAATGTGGTGTGATTGTCAATTGGAACTCAATGTGGGGTGATTGTCAATTGGAACTCAATGTGGTGTGATTGTCAATTGGAACTCAATGTGGTGTGATTGTCAATTGGAACTCAATGTGGTGTGATTGTCAATTGGAGCTCAATGTGGGGTGATTGTCAATTGGAACTCAATGCGGAGTGATTGTCAATTGGAACTCAATGTGGGGTGATTGTCAATTGGAACTCAATGCGGAGTGATTGTCAATTGGAACTCAATGCGGAGTGATTGTCAATTGGAACTCAATGTGGGGTGATTGTCAATTGGAACTCAATGTGGGGTGATTGTCAATTGGAACTCAATGTGGGGTGATTGTCAATTGGAACTCAATGCGGAGTGATTGTCAATTGGAACTCAATGTGGGGTGATTGTCAATTGGAACTCAATGTGGGGTGATTGTCAATTGGAACTCAATGTGGGGTGATTGTCAATTGGAACTCAATGCGGAGTGATTGTCAATTGGAACTCAATGTGGGGTGATTGTCAATTGGAACTCAATGCGGAGTGATTGTCAATTGGAACTCAATGTGGGGTGATTGTCAATTGGAACTCAATGTGGGGTGATTGTCAATTGGAACTCAATGCGGAGTGATTGTCAATTGGAACTCAATGTGGGGTGATTGTCAATTGGAACTCAATGTGGGGTGATTGTCAATTGGAACTCAATGTGGGGTGATTGTCAATTGGAACTCAATGCGGAGTGATTGTCAATTGGAACTCAATGCGGAGTGATTGTCAATTGGAACTCAATGTGGGGTGATTGTCAATTGGAACTCAATGTGGGGTGATTGTCAATTGGAACTCAATGCGGAGTGATTGTCAATTGGAACTCAATGTGGGGTGATTGTCAATTGGAACTCAATGTGGGGTGATTGTCAATTGGAAATCAATGTGGTGTGATTGTCAATTGGAACTCAATGTGGTGTGATTGTCATTTCTTAAATGCCCTGCATTATATCCCGGCGGCTCAGGTATTGTATGTATTCAATTATTTAGTAAGTATATAATTGCATGATATAATATTTGATACATTCTCAGCTCTCACCAGCTTATTCATTTTCTCCGTGATGTCCACTGTGCTGAGATCGGGAAACGGGGTGGTCAACTTCTCCACATTGAACCAGCTCTGGGCCCACATGTTGCCCAGCAGATGAGCCGGTATATGCCCGGTCTCAGGGAACAGCTCTGCGCCGTACTTGTCCCTCAGCTTCCGACGGACGTAGGCGTGCAGCTGCTGATAGAAGGGCAGCGCCACGTCCCACAGCTTGGCCATCATATCCGTGAAGTTCTGTCCGGGCCGTGGCTCGTACCAGGACTGCCAGTACTGGGCGATGTTGCTGTATCCGGCCTCGCGGATCATCAAGTTTCCCATGGTCACAAAGTCCGTGTAGTTCTGGCGCATCCGCTTGCCGGAGGCGTCCCGCCAGCCCTGCCAGAGGGCACGCTTCACCCGCTCCGACTCGTTCGGATCAGCCAGGGCGTCTGTGATGTCTGCGGCGGGCGGGCGGCGGTTCAAGGACTGCTAACTGCACTGTAGGTGGATTCTTGTCAATTGACTCATCAAGGATTTTTTCATAGAAGGAGGAGCGTCTTCGGGGGTGAACGCACGGTATCGCAAACTAGCAAATAAACAATCGGTCTCACCTGGATCCAGCTGCATCATTTTGCCAGTGTCTGGGTGGGGCACTTGAGCGGTGCTGTAGATTCCCGACATCTGCGTAGATAGCTGGCCGTACTGCGATGCGGGGTTCGGGCGGCAACAGAGAGTTACAGTGAATTAATTAGTCTAATTTTTATTTTAAATAATAAAAATTATGTAAATTATTATTTTTAAAATTAAAAATAATAATTTTTATTTTAACGATACACTACAAGCTGATTTTCAAATTGCGTTTGCGGGTTCCAACCTTTTTCTACGCATTGCGTTGGTCTACAAGGCTGGTTAAATCGTATTTTATAATATGGTGCGGTGCGTATGTCCCCACAATATTGTTACAAGGACCACTATTACCGTTTTAACTTCTAGTGGTCCTTGTATTGTTTTTGTTTTCAAAATCTTAACGACGAAAACGCAGTGCTGGTGCTTTGATTTCTAATATTTTACTGCGCTCTGTAATAATAATAAATAATAATTTGCGCAATAGCGCAACTATTGCGCGGCGAGTCTGAAGGCTGCGTACGGCTGTTCAGTCCAAGGACTGGGGGGGGGGGGTCACCACACACCCCCTCAATTACCCCAGCTAATGCTGGCACCCATTTTACAACTGGGTGAACTGAAGCAATGCAGAGTTAAGTGTCTTGCTCAAGGACACAAATTGTTTCGAGTGAGATCGGGAATCGAACCCCTCGAACGAACTCTGTACAATGTGCTAAACTTGCTAATTAGGCTAGATTTGTTTTACCTACAAAGCAGCGGTTTTAACCCGTATCTAAACCGATACCATTCCCTTATGGCAATGTCACTAGAGGTAGACATGCATAGCTCTTAATTCGTACTCTGAGAACGGGTGTACCTTAAATGGCGGTTATCCACGATAATTACACTAGACATCAGCTAAATCTATTTACATCATCTGTTCCTTTTGTCATTAGCATTTATTTCGTAATTAAGACATCATGTTCTCTACAAGTTTTTCATCTACAAGTTTTCCGTAATTTTAAAAAAGATAGAGTAATACCAAGTTACCATAAAATAAAAGCAACAGTTTTACAGATAAAAAGAAAATAAATTAAATATCTTCCAAAAATGCTGAATACAGGAAAAATGTAGTTAAGGAATTCGAAAAATAAATTTAAATACATTTTTTACTCAAAATTCATTTTAGATAAATTCCTATTTCCTAAACCTAACCTTAAATTTTAAAAAAAAATTAAATTAGCAGAAAAATTTGATCCACTAAAATTTTTTTATTCCATATTTCTACCACGGACTACTGGTAGTATCAATGTGAAACTATTCCAAGTGACGCAAATTAATATCAAGAATTTGCATTCGAACTCTATAAAAGATTTAAGAGGCTGCCGAATCAAATAATTTTCAACGATCACAGATAAGTCTAGTAAAACAAATTCTTGAAGCAAAAAAGCAACCATGCAATTCTCAACTCTTGCTCTGCTCCTTCTCGTTGCTGTTTCGAGCGTCGTCGGACGTAAGTCTCTAATCTCTAGATTAGTATGAACCAAATTTTATGTGTATTTGCATAAAATTTATACCGGGCTTTGCCTTTAGCTACTTTCAATCTACGTCAGTGAGTGCCTACTCGTATTTCCAATGCAAAATTGATATTGATTGATAGATTAACTAGTAAACTACTAGGTTAAAGACTTTAGCAAATTATTAACTTTTTACGCATTTATTTACCGTTTGCTTTATAACTTCGCTGTATTTTGCAAGTACAAATAATAACACAGAGTTCCCATCTTAGTTTAATCGATTTATCTAATAATTATTTACACCTAGACCGCTATGTTGAATAGGTGTGTGCATTTATAAAGCAAGCATTCTCCAGCTACTTAGATAGAATGCATCTTAATTTGGTCCGTTATACCAGGTGACATTTTGACTCGACTCGCTGGCTAAATTAACGCGCACTGGTGATCTAGGCGTTGCTGAATTTAGCACACTCGCGCCCCCACCATTAGTGCCGGGTAAGTGGTTATCCTTTTCTACGAAGCATGCAAATTAGCTGCCTAAAAATACACCGAGTCACACTTTTTTGTTCTTTCAGCGCCGTCAGGGGCCCAGTGGCAAAGCCGTCGAGGGCCGAGGTCGGCCACTCGGCATCCGATCGGCCATGCTAAAGTCGGCCAGCCGACGTCGGCCCGAACTCGGGAGAACCGCGGGTACGGTCCGCGTGGTTAACAAATTAAAAGTTTTAATCAATTAAGCAAAATTTTCGTACGATAATCAATTCGATATGATTAGAAATGAACACTGAATAAATATAAATAAATAATTTACACTGAAAAAGTGACTCTTTGCAATAAACAAAAACAACGCAATCATACAGCACTTTTGATCCACCATAAAAGTGAAATTTGCTTTTTACACATAAAAATTGTGTTTTGGCTCAAATAGTTTGCTCATTGAGTTAGGCAGTTTGAGTTTTATGGATTATTCTCCTTCGAGACGATCAAGAAGTGCATGCGTAACAGATACGGAAAGCTCAAAGTACTATATTTTAATAAATATATATTTGAGCAATTAACCAGATGGAAGAACATAGCTTAGTTCGTAAAAATATAAATGAATAAATAACTTTTTTTTAAATTTACGTAGTGCATAGTTATTGCTCATTTTTCCCCATTGATTTGAATATTATTGCTCTCGTGTGGGCCAAAGGTGGTCAAGTCGGACGTGGTTTTATTAGCTAATAGTAAATTGTAGTGGGTGCACGACAATTGACTGCCACAATTTGACTGCGGTCAATTTGACTGCGGACAATTTGACTGCCGAGCAATTTGACTGCCGACAAAATGACTGCGAACAAAATGACTGCGGACAAAATGACTGCCGACAATTTGACTGCGGACAAAATGACTGCCGACAAAATGACTGCCGACAATTTGACTGCCGACAAAATGACTGCCAACAAAATGACTGCCGACAAAATGACTGCGGCAATTTGACTGCCAGCAAAATGACTGCGGCAATTTGACTGCCGAGCAATTTGACTGCCAGCGAAATGACTGCCGGAAAAATGATGCTCCTAAAGTTTAGCACTCTGTCAACCCTTTTAAGTCTATGCATGTAGTGAAATATTGTATTTACGAGCTAGAATGATGCAGAACAGAACATAACCTTTATACAACAAGCTGTAACAGCTGTTGAAACCCGCGGATTTTGAACAGTGGGAAATGGGAACTTCAATCTTAGGAACTATTTTGTATATATTCTAAAATCTGAAGTTAAACTCAAGCAAAAACTTTTATTATTAGAGTTAAACATAACATAGATTACATTCGTGTAAAATTAGGATTGGAGGCAAACTATTGATATTGTTGGCTGGGGTGCGGCGCAGAATGTCAGAAAAACTCTGGCCTCTACTTCTGCCTCTCGATCCCTATGTTCCTTGCATCCTTTGAACCTTCTATTTTCTCTTCTGTTTTCTCACTTCTCTCTCTTCTCTGCTCTCTCATCTCCCCTCTCTCATCTGTAATCTTTACTCTCTTATACTGGTATGTTCTCTCACCTCTCTCCTCTGTACTCTTCTCTTTCCCCTCTTTTGACTCCTCTCTTTCCTTTCTCCTTTCTTGCCTTTTCTTTTCTTTTCTTCTTTCTTCTATACTCTCTCTCTCTCTTGTCTTTTCTCTTCTCTCTCTGCGCTCTCCTCTCTCCTCTCATATATCGTGTTCACTCTCTGACTCTCATCTTTGCTCTCTCATCCCCCTCTCATCTTTACTCTTCACTCCTGTGTACCTGTCACTTCACTCTTTCCTTCTGACTCCTCTCTTTCCTTAGTCCTCTTCTTTTCCCTCTTCTATACCCTCTCCCCTTTATTCACTTCTCTGGTCTCTCTGCACTCTGCTCTCTCCGCCTTCATCTCTCATCTCTCATCTCTCCTTTTATCTCTCTCATCTCTCCTTTTATCTCTACAATCTCTCCTTTCCCCTGTCTTCTTTTTCAACTTCTCTCTCATCTCTCTCTCCTCTTTTGCATAACAAGAATGCGCCTAGCAAGCTTTGCCTCAGTCATTTTGTCGGCAGTCAAATTGCTCGGCAGTCAAATTGCCACAGTCATTTTGCTGGCAGTCAAATTGCCGCAGTCATTTTGCTGGCAGTCAAATTGCCGCAGTCATTTTGCTGGCAGTCAAATTGCCGCAGTCATATTGTCGGCAGTCAAATTTCCGCAGTCATTTTGTCGGCAGTCATTTTGTTGGCAGTCATTTTGTCGGCAGTCAAATTGTCGGCAGTCATTTTGTCGGCAGTGATTTTGTTGGCAGTCATTTTGTCGGCAGTCGAATTGTCGGCAGTCATTTTGTCCGCAGTCAAATTGTGGCAGTCAAATTGTGGCAGTCAATTGTCGTAGACCCAATTGTAGTCACTGCACGGCTGTTTTTTTAACGTTAAAATTAATTTAGCTTAGTAGTTGTTTTTTTACACCTTTCTTTTGAAGAATTTAAATGTTCTGACGAAATTCCAGAGACATAATTTAGTCTTATACAGTTAAGCCTAAACTAACTGAACTATATAACTACTTGGATTACTACACTGTATTGCAATGTAAACTTGCTGTTTTGGGTTTAATGGTTTCTGCTTACAATTTTTAAACAGGCGTATGAATATGTTTTAATAATAATAATTAGACATATTGCGATGGCAATTCACCAACTATTTTCAAAATGGCAATCAAGTAGTTATCTAGCCCTAGGAGTTGAAAGTGGATAAATATCTACAAAAATCATGTTTTCATAATAAAATGTTGAAAAGTATAGGATTGCAATATGAGCTACCATAGGCCTAACTTAACTGTAGGAATGATATCTAGATTAGGTCATAAATCATGTGATTTTGGAAAGTCTAAAATGGCCTAAAGCTAGGATTTTTGTTTCTTATGATATTATGATCCCTACTATATTATTTAGTAGCTCTTATTTTTTAAGAATTTGTTAACGGCAGTTTCATGCCATCTATGAATTATATTCTATCAGTTTATTTAGGGCAGCATTTATCTTTAGCCAGGATATAATGCCAATTTTGCATACCATAGCAAGCAGTTTAATGAAATTTTGCTATATAGACTAGATTTTTACTTTTTTGGATAGATTCATAGTATTCATATTATACTATGTTATGTTTCTTATGATTTTTTGTATAACTATAGTAAACTTATTTAAATATTATAGGTTTTACTTTTTTTTGCACTATAGATTAGATCTTCATGCTATTTTTATATACTAGGGCCCTATGCCACATTTGGCATCAGTTTTACACTATACCCAGTGGTTAGAAAAATTGGGGCGTACCCTCTAGGCCGGCGCCCCGGCGGCCCTCAAGGGTACGCCCCATCCCGCAAGATAAAAGTTTGTAGGTTTTCTTCTTTGTACGTATGAAATATTTTTGTGAGGAAATTATGTAAAGAGCAGAATTTTTAAAGTTGATTTTTTTAGTTTCGGGTGTTTTTGTGCTCGAACCTGACAGTACGCCTTTCAGTACGTGCAGTGGACAGTGGGGCGAACTATTGATATCCTTATTAATTATTTTCTTGTATAATGAGCTCATTATTTATTTGCATTGACCAATCCTCATACTACAGCTAACTTGAACTTTTAACCCTTTGAGCAGCCATCTCTTTGAAAAATTGCTGCAAGCTCCAAAGTGGGGTATAGGCGACTCGTGCAAATTTTTCTGAGTTTCATACACTTCAGAAATTGGATGTGAACGCAAAAGTGTGCGTTTTAGCCTACCTACTTATAAGTAATACCTTTTGATCTTCGAAATCAACGCAACAAAAAATATATTTTTTAATACTCCACTACTTAAGCACTAGCGCATGTACAATGTTGCTTGTATTCTTAAGTTTTCATTTAGATGAGTCCGATTTGGTGGTCAATTCAGGATTTTTAAAGTAGTGGGGGCAGATTTGCCCAAATTTTTGTTTTGGTCTAAAAAGCCAAAGTAAGCTCAAAATTTACCCCCCTTATATGCAAGTCCAGCCATGGCAAAGGGGGCGGCCGCCGGGTCTACTACATCTACGAGTACATTTGACCGCCACAATTTGATCGCCGTTCTATTCAAGGTGAAATAGGGCGGCGGGCAAATTGTCTGGCGGGCAAATTGTCTGGCGGGCAAATTGTCTGGCGGGCAAATTGTCTGGCGGGCAAATTGTCTGGCGGGCAAATTGTCTGGCGGGCAAATTGTCTGGCGGGCAAATTGTCTGGCGGGCAAATTGTCTGGCGGGCAAATTGTCTGGCGGGCAAATTGTCTGGCGGGCAAATTGTCTGGCGGGCAAATTGTCTGGCGGGCAAATTGTCTGGCGGGCAAATTGTCTGGCGGGCAAATTGTCTGGCGGGCAAATTGTCTGGCGGGCAAATTGTCTGGCGGGCAAATTGTCTGGCGGGCAAATTGTCTGGCGGGCAAATTGTCTGGCGGGCAAATTGTCTGGCGGGCAAATTGTCTGGCGGGCAAATTGTCTGGCGGGCAAATTGTCTGGCGGGCAAATTGTGGCGGTCTCCGCTGTCGGTCTCCCGCGGCCGCGCCCCCCCCCCCTTGGATAGTGGCGTAAATAAATACTCATTTCAAAGTTTTACATGTAAGTAGGCGGCATACCCTTGCACAAGGTTGCATAATTATTTGAAAGCCGTATGCTTGTATGGGGTGGACAGTTGACAGTCAAAATGCCTATATCTACATGTACCTCCATACAGTAATAATTTACCTATTAAACAACAGGTAAGGTCAAAGATAACATATGCGTATGCCAGCAAAGGTTTAAAATTTTCAATAATTAATTGTACGGTACAATGCGATAGCAAAACAAACTAATCTTAGATGCAGCTATTATCTAGAATCTCGATTTATCTTCCAGAATTTTAGAGAAATACAACTAGGACAGGGGAAATCCCGGAAAATCAATCAGGTTTGCCAAGCTGTATTAAAGGGGGACCAAGCGCATTTTTGCCAAAATACAGAGCCACCCCTCCGCCCCCCTTGGGTCTTTACCCTTCAGAATCCGCCCCCCCCCACATAAGAAATTCTGCTTGCGCCACTGCTAACAGTTCAAGTAATTCTGGAGAGCACAGAGTGCTGTCTAGAGAAGCTGTTCAGGCTTGGCACAACGCGCCCGCCAAAATTTTGTTAATGTCAACTTTTGCTCATTGTAATGATCGAAATTCCTTGCGAGGGATTGGCTAACTATTTTACTTTAAGTGCCAGATAGAGAATCTAGCTCAAGACTGCGGGCCAGAAGGAGGAGAGTGGAGGGGAGAGGGGAGAGATGTGAGATGTGAGAGGAGGGAAGAGAGGAGAGAGGCGAGATGAGAGAAAGAAGGGAGATAAAGGGAGAGAGGAGAGAGGCGAAAGGAGAGATGTCAGAGGAAGGGAGCAAGCAGTAGGGCAACCAGAAATTTTTTGAGGGGGGGGCGGATTCTGGAAGGTAAAGTCCCGTGAGGGAGGGGGCGGAGGGGAGGCTCTGTTTTTGGCGAAAATTCGCTTGGCCCCCCTTCAATTTTTTCTGGGTCTCCGCCTAAGGGGGGGGACCGCCCCCCCCCCGCCCCCCCCTGGTTGCGCCACTGGGAGCAAGGAAAGAGGGGAAAGGAGGAGAGAGGGGAGATTTTGATGAGAAAAGGAGAAGAAATTAGCAAAAAAGCTGAGAAGAGATGCAAACCTTGAGCGGGCTGGATTGTTATTGGCATGGGAAGTTAGAAAGGACCCGAGGGCTGGATAGAGAGACTGCGGGCCGCATGTGGCCCGTGGGCTGGAGTTTGCTGACCCCTGCAGCCTGCAGTAGGCTATGCATGACGGGCCCAGTTAACTGCATAATGGCAAATAAGAGACATGGGAGATTGGAGATAGGAGACTGTCTCCCCTGTCTCCCCTTCATTTATCTCCCCGATTACGAGTAGGGCACAGTCACTCAGTCACATTTTGATAAGGAGGGATACATAGACATAGATATTTTCTCAGTTTTCATATTCAGAGGCGGTCAGAGCTCAAATGGGACAGGTCATGAATAAATAACAATCTAACCCCCGCCTTGTCATTTTTCCGGATGAATAAATCCACTGAATCATAAAGGTTTCAAAGTGCCTTTGCGTTCTCATGACAGTTTTTGCCACTCAATTATTCTAGTCTTACTGAATCCCCGAGTTAACAGAAAATTATAGCTCGGCGCACGTCCGCCAGCTTGAATATTCTCGCTATATTGTTCTCTATTTGCGATCGTCTTTTACAACCCGACATCAATAAAACCCGTGTGGGCTTTATCTCTCATTAACAGAAATCTCTCATCAATTATAGCCTGTATAAAGCTTACTCATTTTGAGTTGCTCTTAGAAAAATGTTTTGAATTTCCTGGCCAGTGGCAATAACCCGTAATGACAGGGCAATGCAAGGAATTATTTTAACCTAGAGGTGACAGCTAATTTTGGCCAATTCATTTCAGTTGGGTGGGGGGGGGGTTAGAAGAAAGGCTAGAGAAGTGATATGGGAATTTCTACGTTGTACCGTTCTTGCCTGCTTAAGCGAACCTATGCGAAACAAACAAACTGTCCTGACTCCTTATCAGTGCAGGTCATCAAGTTTTTTCTATTCCCATATTGCACCAAAGATAAAGGAAGAACAAAGACGAATTTCGTGCGAGGCTTGACAAGGTCTGAACTATATATATATATATTTTTTTTATAAGTTACAACCTAGCATAAACACATAAATACTTTGATACGGAAAGTATTGATTCGATCTGACCTAAAATAGGTGCCAGCAAAAGAAAGAAAATATTCATAGCATTTTATATGTGCTTAAAAGTAAAACCAGATGGTAACAGATGGAAATTACAGTTGTGCAGCTAGTTGATTATTATCAATGGGATAAGTAAAATATTACAAAAATTCTGTTGGCTTGAATTGGAGGTAGGAATACTGTATACAATACCATTAGTATTTCATACTCGTATACTGGGGTTTAAGAAAATAAATCCCCCATTTCAGCCACATACAGCGGCATCACCTCCCACTAAGTTTCCGGCCCCTCCACCCCTCCTACACAGTTTTGAGCTAAATTACCCCTCCGGCCTCTATAACACCGAATTTTAAGCTGTACCTAATTCTAGGGTTCAAGAATGTAAACAATAAAGATAGAATCAATATAATCAGTCTCTAAAATAACTCCAGTTCATGAATGACCGATCGCCAGGCTTGTAGTAAACTCGTGAAACTGCGGATCCTAAAAGTAAAGATAAAATGGCAGTTGCGATCGAGTATGCATCGTAATATACTAATATTTAACTCACAATCTACAATCATGTCTGCGTGTTGAAGCTGAGAACATATACAGGAAGAAATTGCAGAATTGCAGAATACAGGGAATACGAGAATCGAGATAGAAGGAAATCGGATTGATATAAAAAACCAGAGAAAGATATTTTTAGTACTCACTTGCGACTCACGCGTCCTACATCAGGCCTCCTCGGAGTCACCTGTCAGAGGAATGACAAAAAAATGGCTTGCTGGATCCCTGTCCGCTCCAGCAAGATTGGCAAGCAGATTCGCAGGCAAAATCCAGCACTTTCGCTCAGGTGTGCCAGTTAGAACACCAGATGTCATCCTGTACAAGCCGATTCCCAGACGCAAAGATGGATATGGGTTGGCGTAGATGTTGTCAACTGGGTGTAAAATCCTGCCAGTGACTTGATTAGCTTCACTTACAGCTTCGATTAGGACGCATACTTTGTCGATTATGCAACAATTATCACCTCGCTTTGTGCTGAATTTCAACGGTGGAATTCGCTGCTCATTCAACAGAAGATCGCGAACTCTGAGCACCTGCTTAACTGAATGCGCTGCCATGTGCCTTGTCACCTTTACGCGGCGCTTTACAGATCCAAGAAAGTTTTCGAAAGGGAAAGTCGAAAAGTTGTTTAAACTGCCTAGCTTTCGGACAAACTCATCCAAATGAAGAATAGTGTGAAGATTGAAACTTATAAACTTCTGGCCGTAAAGGTGGGCAGCCCGTTCAACAAAAACTTCAATGCAAGTTTTTGCCTGCGTCCACCACTTGGAGTACCTTTCGTTGGAGTATGCGTAAATGGCGAAATGGAGGTAAAGAAAGTGGTTATACCTTTCTTCATTTAAAATGCCTTTGAAGAGGACAGGTCCTAGGTACAGCAAGTACTGTCTGAATTCAGTAGCCTTCATGTGCTTCAGTTCCAAGTCGATTTTCCGGGGTCTTCGTTGAAAGTTTGAAGGTGTCCAACCGGCAGCCATAGTAATTCGGTCGCCCAATAGGCTCATCGGACCGGGATAGACGAGACACTTCTTGCCATTAGATTTGTCGAAAAATAGGTAAAATAGCTTCCTTGTGACTCCAAGGCATACGGCATGCTGGTAGTCAGGGGGAAAAGCATCGACAAAACTAATGTTAGGCAAATTTAGAAGGGGCGATAGAGCGATTTTTTTATTTTCCTGGTTAGACTCCTTTCCCTCTCGGTATTGTTGGCTGCTACGAGACTCCCCGACGCTCGTTGAAAATGTTACTCTGTTGTCGGTATAAGGTCCAGTAGCCCTGCAGTACATGCAACCGACGTACGACATGTGCCCTTGAGTTACTGAGACCCAGGCTCGAGCAGGCGCATCGCAAACAAATCGGATAGTCGAGAAGCTGATGCTTAAATTTTCGATAATTTTTATTGGACCCGTAAGAAAACGTTTAGCCTCGTCGCAAAATTGTCGAAGATAATCATTCAGAGGTGGCTTGCCACAACCAGCCCATACGGCTACTGGAAAAGGTCTGCTGAATATGCTGGGAATAGACATAAGTATGGGCCAAAGACCGAAGTGGCTTGCTCGGTACAAAGGCAAGCCGTCAAAATTAACGATGGCTTCAATTTTGTAAACCTTCTCAGTTTCACTATCGTGTTGTAGATATTCTGGCTTCATGTGCAGCTGGTTTTTGCGAAACATTAGTTCTAGATTTTTCAGAATCGAAATGTAGCGAAAATGGCCTTTTCCCATGGGCTCCAATTTTTCCGTTGGATCGCCAGCATTGATGACGGCCTCAATAGAGTTGACAGACTTCGGCGCAGGCAAGCCTATGTCTCTTAGACCATCAACAAGGAATTTTTTAGATCCACGACTTAGGTTGAAACAAGAAAAGTAGACTACCAGCAAGGCGAATATTTTATCTTCTAAAGAGCGGTCATCCTCTTTCTTGTCAATCTCCTCATCTTCATCGCTGCAAACTCGCGCGAACTCGTCAAAATCAGGATAGCTGCCATTGTCGTTGTCAAGATCTGGATCCGTACCTTCATTGACTTCTGCTACAGAGGACTCCGAAGCGATGAAACCGGCGACTCTCCCAGAATCATCTGCTTCGAATACTTTTCTTTTTTTCTCTTGCAGTGCGATGTCTTCCAAAGCTTCTTGTTCTCCTTCCATGAACAAGCCCAGCAAATCCTTATTTGCTTGTCGCCTCAATTGCCTTGTCATTGTTTTCGTCCGAATCAGACTTTGATGATAGTTGACTGTTGTAATAATAATAAAGTAATTACTACGATTGCTTATTTCGTATTAAAGAAAGGATATGAACAAAAGCTGGGAAGAATTGAAAACTATTCCTTTGGGGGTTTGTGCGCGCTGATTGGACAGGTATGGATGCGGGGACGGTAGGGCCAATGAAATTGGAAAAGCCAGGGCGGCCTTTTTCATTCGAAGAACTATAGAAGACAATTGCTTCTAGAAGCAACCTAAACCACTGAATCATTAAATAAGCATAAACTATAGTGTGAGCTCCAAACTCTTGCTTTATTTGGTACTCAGTTTTGCACTAGCATAGTCTAGTCTGCATGCTACAATGAAGTTTTTAGTGATCTTTAAAGACGACCGTCAAATTGTTGAGGTCTCGGAAAGCGAAGTGAAGCTTCCTGAAGGCTTTCAAAACCTTAAGGAAGAGGAATGGTTAGAAAAGAGGGACTCCACTGAGAAGTGGAAGTGTGAAGCCTTGTATGAAGGCTGTTTTTACTCTGCTCTAATTATTCAGGTAAGCAACCGATCCCAACGATTGAAATGTTAAAATTCTTGAATCGATCTAATATTTGTACGCTCATATTTTCTCATTAATTTAAAGGTAATACTAAGCAACAACCTAGAGCCTGGGAGCTTCCGCTTTGTGCGTGAATTGGTGGCCAAAAAGACCCGACTGAACCGAATTCTCGAGTTGGTTCAACCCAGAGTCTTTCAGGAGCGTGACATGAAGAAAGCACGAAGGCATTACCAGACTAAGGTAAAATTAAGCACAGCCCATATAATTTTTATCGAGAACTTTGTTTTCTCCGTTTTACCTTTTAAACTATTTTTTAAGAAAAGGGAAGAAATTAAATGTGAAAATAATCTTTAAAACTGACATTAACTTGATAATTTCTCATGCCGTAACCATCCCAAACAGAATCTGTCAGACGGCTCAGCCACCGATTCCGAGGCAATCTTCGAAGATAAGAGCAGCCGCTGTTTGCAACCTCCAGCTTTGCTGCCTAAACAACATCCGCCTACGATTGCACAGTTAGCGCCAATGCCTCCTATTAGTGATGATGAAGCAGAAGCTGGCGTAGACGCCGATATGGAAGCTGAGGCGGAAGCTGAGGCGGAAGCTGAAGTGGAAGCTGAGGCGGAAGCTGAAGTGGAAGCTGAGGCGGAAGCTGAAGCGGAAGATGAGGTGGAAGCTGAGATCGGAGCTGAGGTGGAAGCTGAGATGGGAGCTGAGGCGGAAGCTGAGGCGGAAGCTGAGGTGGAAGCTGAGATGGGAGCTGAGGTGGAAGCTGAGGCGGAAGCTGAAATAGAAGCTGAGTTCGTAGCAGATGATCGATCGACGATTCCTAAGTCGCCTCCCACCATTTCATCTTTTAATTTTGGTTCTGGCTTTCTTAGAAAACTAGAAGAGCAGATCCAAGCCGGTGTTAGCTTTGAGCTGGAAAGTCCAAGAGGCATCAAGTTTCTGTCCTTATATGCCCTACGCGAACTTACTATGCGCAAGAATGAATTGAAAGCATTAGAAAATAGTTTGACCAAACAAATCACCGCAATGCGCACTGAAGTGCAGAGCGTGCTACGCTTTTTGGAACCTGTTGGCGCTGACATTCCAACTGATAATTCTGAGCCTTCATTCTGGCCGATCAACTCCTGGGAAAAATATGTGCAATTCGCTTCCAGTCCAAATGAACATATTTCTACTTTGGTAAGTTCATGACAGAGTTTTTTATTTTCTTTTCATTAGAAGAAATGCTCTAACTACTACTCAAAGCGCACTAGTACTATCACTGAAATAATAATCTATAAGTATTCTCACCTGTAAAAATCTAAACAGAAGAGCCTGCTACGTTCATGCAAGCGAGACAAGTGGTCCGATGCTTTAATGGCAATGCTTAACGAGAGCTTGTCGAAAGAGATGCAGGCGGTTATTAATTTAATCGGGTCAGACATGCGAAGCCGAGCTGTTGCTGCTGGAGTTGCGACCAACCTTACTGATGCGCAGCTTGGATTTCAGAGCACTCTGCTCAGCCATTTCCAAAGTAAGTCTACTTAATCAACGTTCAATGAGACTTTTAGAGCTAAATATCAAGAAATTAGTCGAGCACAGTGCATGCTATTCATAGTAACTTTCAACTTTTTTCCTAACAGAAGCAATCACATTCATCTATGGCGCGACCGCTGAAGCCGGCAGGCCCTCTGAACAATCTGTAAGAAATACTTGCAGACAGCAGCTAAAGCATGGCGGTGACCGATTAAAGGGGCGGTCGCATCGCACAGGAAGCCAGCTGCTTTCCGGAGTCCAGACTCAAAGCCCCGCTTCTGACAGCGCCGTACAAAGACAGTCTCTGGTGGCAGCGACTCCAAGCCCCGCTTCTGGCAGCGCCGTACAAAGACAGTCTCTGGTGGCAGCGACTCAAAGTCCCGCTTCTGGCAGCGCCGTACAAAGACAGTCTCTGGTGGCAGCGACTCCAAGCCCCGCTTCTGGCAGCGCCGTACAAAGACAGTCTCTGGTGGCAGCGACTCCAAGCCCCGCTTCTGGCAGCGCCGTACAAAGACAGTCTCTGGTGGCAGCGACTCCAAGCCCCGCTTCTGGCAGCGCCGTACAAAGACAGTCTCTGGTGGCAGCGACTCAAAGTCCCGCTTCTGGCAGCGCCGTACAAAGACAGTCTCTGGTGGCAGCGACTCCAAGCCCCGCTTCTGGCAGCGCCGTACAAAGACAGTCTCTGGTGGCAGCGACTCCAAGCCCCGCTTCTGGCAGCGCCGTGCAAAGACGGTCTTTGGTGGCAGCGACTCAAAGTCCCGCTTCTGGCAGCGCCGTGCAAAGACGGTCTTTGGTGGCAGCGACTCAAAGTCCCGCTTCTGGCAGCGCCGTGCAAAGACACAGCCATTCATCTTCTTTTTCCCTAGTGAGTAAAAACGTATCTAAACTGAATAATGAACGATGAATACTATGATTGCTAAGCATTAAATACTACTATCAGTAAGATAAAATGTGCATGCAGTAATTTTTTGTTTTCTTTCCAATGTCACAGACACCATCGCGACTATCAGCGGGAGAAGTGCCGCCAGCGGCGACAGCAAAGCCGAGCTCCCAATCCAGAAAGCGAGCGAGTATTCAGTTGGATTCTCAGCCTCGAAAGCGGAACAACCATCGCCCCCGTTCAGCAAAGTCAAAAACCAACTACCGCACTGACTGCTCTCTCGAATCTGATGACGAAACCGAATCAAGTGGATCAAACTGGTCCGAAGATCAGCGAGAGCTGGATGATGGACAATTTAAAATCTTCTAATTATGAGAGCACGTATTTTACGAGTAAATGCTGTCAAAATGATTTTAAAACTGACATTCTTTCAACACCTTTGTTGCCAAAAACTTAACTATTTTTCGTTCTAATATTGTGTTTTAATATCAGTTCCATTTAACTTCGCTAAATAAATTCAAATTTCATTACATTTAAGTTTCTTATTCGATTTCATTCATAGACTCAAACTAATTTTCTAAAGAACTGCAAAAAAATTTACAAAAGGCAAACTTCGTAAGCAGGTAGCAGCAAGGTTGTTTAAATTTATAATGGAAGAGACAATTGCTTAAAAAAATCAGATAGCTCTGAAAATTATTTGGAAATAAATTCAATTTTGAAACAACCAGAAAGCTAGGCTGCTGCCAGAGCAAAATATATCAATAAAAGCCCTGCATACTACTGTTAGTAGAGTAAACCAATTCTTGCCTTAATTTATTGGGCAGTCCACCGGGCGCCGGGTATAAGGCCGGCGCCCCGACTGGACAAAGAGTGCGCCCCGCTACCGGCCACAGGCCACCGGGCGCCGCGGTCTGCGCACCCTTGGGCGTACCAGAATTTCCCACTGGGTAGGCCAGATTTGTGTATCATTTTGTGTTTTCCATCTATGCATTTGACTCCATTTGACCCAAACCCCCTTGATGTTCTAGATACAACACTCTGAGAAAATGGGATGAGATTCTCCCAAGATTACAAGCAATGCAGAAGCAGCAGCACGATGCCCATGCCCATGACTGTCGCATTGAGATGGGTGACGCAGTCGTCAAGAGGGACTTTGCTGCTGACGGCAGCTGGAAGCCTGCTGTTGTGACCGACTGCTGTGGGGCTGCGTGTTTCTTTTGCCAGTTTGAGGATGGTCGAGAGGTCCGTTGGCACATTGATCAAGTGTGCAAGCCGCTGGAGCCTGCGACGCCTTCGAAAGTCGAGCAGCCGCCATGTGCCGAGGTGCCTGACAATCAACCGGAGGCCCCTGCGGAGACGCCTGGCCAGGCGCCAGAGTTGAGCTGCTCCGCGGCGCCACTTCGACATTCGACCAGGGCGAGAGCTGAACCTGACCAGCTGCGCTACCAGTGACTATGGACTGTTCCTCTATGGACTGTGAACTGATTTGCGTCTTTTATTCTCGTTTTTATTCAACGCTTAGTCTTTGTGTGGAGGAGTGCGTTGACTTGGCTGGGTAAATTGTTGTTTGTTTTGTTAGCTTGTTTTTACTCCGTGTTTTGGGGTGGTGTTTTACCCGTTTCACTGCGTGCGCCCTTCTGCAATATTTCACTGTACATTCTTACTCATGTACGCTCTGCATTCTGGCCGCTCTTGCTCTCACACTTAAGCCTTATCCACCCGATGTATCGTGCTCAATATTTACAATATAAATCGCAGTCGCTTGCTGTCGTATCAAGCGTATATGGTTCTAGAATCTAAAGTGAAGTCTTTACAGTTTATAATGTTAATAAATGCTCAACCAAATCCGTATCACACAACCCTTAACCCAACCTCTGTTTTTAGCTGTTACTAGCATTCTTACAATGCATTTCAAGTCGAAAAGTTTGCTTGACCTTTGCAAAAAAGCATGTTTTCGAATATTTAATGCCTTTAGCATCAAGCAATTTCTTAGCCACGATGCATGTACCGTCACGGGAAAATTTCTGATCGAACAGTGCAAGTCTCATGAAAATCGGTTAAGCCATTTTTTCTCTAATCGATTACAAGCAAGCAAGCAAGATTTTCATTTTTAGTATATAGGATAGCTACTTTTTCTGTTTATTTTCTTGCTTCTTAGTTGAAAAGTTAATCTTGTATCATTGTTAGCATTTGATAATACAATAGTGTGCTTGTGGTGGATTAATTGTCGCGGTTTTCTTTTAATTAAATTAGGCCTATTTAAGTTTTTCACGATAGTTGTCTTATTTCACAATCATTTAATCCTGGACGTGGTTGGTTGTTGGTTGTATATATTTGTGCAGAGCTATAGATCGAGGAACTGAGTCTGGTGGATATACGCATCTAATTCCGAGGGGAAATCAATTAAAATAGTTAAACTAGGCTCATATACATTACCACTGCAATACACTAACATGCTAGGAATGACTTGGGACTTTTAAATCGATGGTGTCGATTCGTGTCATGTCGTTTTCCCATTCACCTTTTTCATGTAATACCGAATTGTACAGAACAAGTGATAGAAAGTGAAAGTGGCGCCTACTCGTACATATAGTCAATCTGTAAGGAGCAATAAAAGCTTTATAAAAGCTGAATAGAAAGCATAGTATAAAGCTACTCGGCATTACCGCGGTCAGCCGACCTCGGCCCGAGGTCGTCGGCCCGAGCTAGAACCGCCGTCAACCCGCCGAGATCGGCCCGATCTCGGCGGGCCGAGCTCGGGCCGAGCGCGGCTTTGCCACTGGGTAACTGCCTTTAGTCACACGTAGTGTTTAATTAGTCCGGACCTGTTTTTGGCAGTCCGAAAAAAGAAGGCAACTAGCCCACTCCAGTGACCCCTAAGCATACGCAAGCCTTGGTAGTTTTCCCTCGTGTCCGTAAACCGCACACCGAACCGAGGTCCGTGCACGAAGCTCTAAATTAATGCGGTTATGACCGCCTGGTTAACCACTCCGTTACTTAAGGGGCTCTAAAGTTAATTTTTTGCTGTTTGGGAACAGGAGCAGCATAATTTCTGCCAGTCAAATTACCGCCAGCTACGCCCCCGACTTTGATCCAGTGCTCACCCTCTCCTGCATGGAGGCGTTGGCAGCCGATGTGCCAATGTCGTCAGCCTTGTCAAACAGCCGCGTCAAATTTCTATCCGAGAATTGTTTCCAGTCGAACCGCTGCCGCATCTCGGCTCGTTGTTCGCGCAAGAACTCGGTGTGGGCGAGGTTCGCTTCCACCACCTTCTGCGCGTTCTCCTTTGTGAGGTTGACAGCGTTGGCCCAGCTGGCCTCGACCACCTTGTTCTTCTCCACCGCCAGCTTGGCGTCAAACTCGGTAAACCACAGCCGGGCCTCGGTTTCATTAGTCGACAGGCACCTGGCAACCGTCGGCAACAGCGCCAGAAGCAGAACTGCTGCTAAAGCTGGCTGCTTCATTGGGATTGATTGATAGAGTTCAGGTAGC
This sequence comes from Macrostomum lignano, assembly GCA_002269645.1. Classification (NCBI taxonomy): domain Eukaryota; kingdom Metazoa; phylum Platyhelminthes; family Macrostomidae; genus Macrostomum; species Macrostomum lignano. The sequence continues at coordinate 285,333 of NIVC01000275.1, forward strand.
GGTGCTGCTCAGGCGGAGCTCAACACAGCCGCTCGATGCACACGGAGAAGCTTAATAAATATGCCTACCGAATCGCCACAGCTACACCTTATCTACTTGCCCCGTTTCTCTCGCATGCGTCTTTGGTTGGCAAACTGCGCGCATAGCTAACAATCTGGTTGCCATTGGCTACCGGTGTAAACAGGTGCAATAAACAAGCCTCAAGTAGCGCGGCTTCCACGCGCAATTCTTATCAAAAATTACGCGACATATTTTGGATTGAAATCTGTCGCTGCTTGTGACCAACTGCGCCGCATGGAGAGCGAACTCGAAGTGGTGTCTGATAAGATGCTCTAGCTTTAGGCTACTGCATGCTCGACAGCCGCGCGTGGCATTGAGAGCAATTTAAAATGTTCGTCATGGACACTTTTGTGGGCGTTATCTATCAGAGAATCCGCTGCAGATGGACTGGGTTCACTGCTAATGGGAGAATGGGGCAACGATCTAGCGTACGAATTTTCAAGTCTTTTCTAGCCAAGCTTGACGAGACACTTTATTTTTTCTCGATGTCAACTGAATTCAATAGCTGTTCGACAATACGTCCCATTGCGGCCTGCACTTAAACAGGCCTGTCACAATAGTTAGACAATCCGATGAGGTACCAGCTTTATTGCAGAATCTACCGGCAAAAAATGTAAGTTTTTATTCTAAAATGTTTGCGTAAATTATCAAGGACCTCTGCGATATAGTTCCATAGATAGAGCCAAGTTTCCGGTCCCACTTAAGTCTCACATTGTCTGTCTCTCATTAATCACTGCGGACCGAACGGCCCTCCGTAGACAGGAACTTCTCCATTGCGTACTTGCACAGCGCCAGACACACCGAGGCGCTGGGCGGTTCGATCACAGCCACCACTGGGCCATCGAACAACTCGCCGTCAGCGTCATGGAACAGACTTGCAGCTTCAACCACAGCTGCCTTGGACAAGGCTGGGAGATCGGCGACGGCAGACCGCTGCTCCGAATCCGCCAGGAAGACCATCCAGCAGCGAGGATGGTCGGAGCCCGGAGCCGACAGGGCTTGACGAATGGCTTCAATACCCCGGCAGACGGCGACATCCGCACTGGCTAGGTTGTCGCTGAGCTCGACGCTTAACTGTCCTTCGCTGTTGTGGACGACGTAGCCGCCAAAAGAGGCCACTCGGAATGGCGAAGTCTTCGCGAATCGGCGCATGAGGCCGTCAAGACAGGCAGCCTCGAACTGCCGCAGCAGCGGCGGCAGCGGGGCCACCGTCAGGACGCGACCGCTGTCGCAGTCGCACAGGACGACAACGCCGTCGATTTGGTGACCCGATTCGAGATTGACGGTTTGCGTTACCGAGCCGGCTAGGCCGTCCTCACGGCGCACCATCTGGGCGGGCAGCTGCACCGCGCAGGCCTGGATGGTGGCGGACAAAAGTCGCTGAACAGACGGCATGGCGACATCGCCGGACATCACCGGACAGCAGGCAGACAGCAGCACGGCGCGTAGCTCCTCGGCTCTGGGCAGCCGCTGCAGCAGCGCCTCGTCGAGGAACAGAGGACCAGACTGCGGGGCAGTCGGGTGCGGCGCTGAGGGATTATGTGATGAGGAACTGAGGGATTCTGTGATGATGAGCTGAGGGATTCTGTGATGATGAGCTGAGAATTTTGTGATGAGGAACTGAGGGATTCTGTGATGAGGAACTGAGGGATTCTGTGATGAGGAACTGAGGGATTCTGTGATGAGGAACTGAGGGATTCTGTGATGAGGAACTGAGGGATTCTGTGATGAGTAACTGAGGGATTCTGTAATGAGTAACTGAGGGATTCTGTAATGAGGAACTGAGGGATTCTGTAATGAGGAACTGAGGGATTCTGTGATGAGGAACTGAGGGATTCTGTGATGAGGAACTGAGGGATTCTGTGATGAGGAACTGAGGGATTCTGTGATGAGGAACTGAGGCATTCTGTGATGAGGAACTGAGGGATTCTGTGATGAGTAACTGAGGGATTCTGTGATGAGGAACTGAGGGATTCTGTAATGAGGAACTGAGGGATTCTGTAATGAGGAACTGAGGGATTCTGTGATGAGAAACTGAGGGATTCTGTGATGAGGAACTGAGGGATTCTGTGATGAGTAACTGAGGGATTCTGTGATGAGGAACTGAGGGATTCTGTAATGAGGAACTGAGGGATTCTGTAATGAGGAACTGAGGGATTCTGTGATGAGAAACTGAGGGATTCTGTGATGAGGAACTTAGGGATTCTGTGATGAGGAACTGAGGGATTCTGTGATGAGGAACTGAGGCATTCTGTGATGAGGAACTGAGGGATTCTGTAATGAGGAACTGAGGGATTCTGTGATGAGGAACTGAGGGATTCTGTGATGAGGAACTGAGGGATTCTGTGATGAGGAACTGAGGGATTCTGTGATGAGGAACTGAGGGATTCTGTGATGAGGAACTGAGGAATTCTGTGATGAGGAACTGAGGGATTCTGTGATGAGGAACTGAGGGATTCTGTGATGAGGTGACATAAAATGTGATGAGGAACTGAGGGATTCTGTGATGAGGAATTGAGGGATTCCGTGACGGGACACCGAGACAGCCAAGGCTTTTATGAAATTCCCATCTTAAAAGTTCCAGTGCATGACTGCTTACTGCAAGTAGTATACAGTAGTAGCAAAGCAATTTTTCGATAGTCATTCAGTCAACAAATAATTATCTGAAAATTGATAATCAAAAGTTCGTAATGAATCAATCAATGAATTTAAAAAAATCAGTATATTTTGATAATATAAAAATACCAAAGCGGAAGATATTCAATGATAAACGCAGTGAATCAAAGACAACTCCAAACTCAAAGATCAACTCTAGAAAAAAGGAAGCTAATGGATATAAAAATTGCACAACTCCTTTGGCATATTGGCTAGACTTTTCGCGATAAAACTACCATGATAAATATATAATGAACGAATAAAATTGAAATTTAAAACATGAATAAATTCGATTCATGCTAATGCCGTTAGAGCACTGTAATTTGACTTGTTTAAAAAATTGTTGTTTAGCTTAATGGAAGCTGTCAGAATCTGGTCAAACGATTGCAATTTTCATTAATCCTTCCATAGCAGCTCAAACCCGCTGCTCACATCCGGCGGGTTCATCCAGTTTTCAGATGACCAGCTGGTGCCAGGGGGCAGGTCGATCACGTGCCAGGTGTAACTGTCCCTGGACTTCTGGCTGCGGTTCTCCTTGCTCATATGCAGCACGAAGCCGTCAATCAGCACCAGGGAGCCGCGCTTCACCTGCGAGTTTGGCACAAATACTGCGGATGTAGGGCGGTACAAAGACTGAGGATGTAGGGGCGGCACAAAGACTGGGGATGTAGTGGGGGAACAAAGACCGAGGTTCTACGAAGTGCACCACAAAGGCGACACAAAGACTGAGGATATAGGGGCGGTACAAAGACTCAGGATGTAGGGCGGCACAAAGACTGAGGATGTGGTGGCGGAACAAAGACCGAGGTTCTCTGAATTGCACCACAAAGGCGCCACAAAGACTCAGGATGAGAGGGCATTACAATGACTGAGGATGTAGTGGCGGAACAAAGACCGAGGTTCTATGAAGTGCACCACAAAGGCGACACAAAGACTATTGACATTACCAGGTGCCGCAAGACCCTCACCTCGCAAGGCACGTATCTCTCGATGGGCACGATCTCGTTGGGATCTCTGCCAACGAAAGTCATGCTAACCCGGCCGTCCTGGCCGATCTCCCGCTTGAACCGGCGTCCGTCCACCAGTCCGGAGCGGTGCGAGCCGGGCACGAACCACAGGCAGCCGTTCTCCTGCGTGGTGTCCTCCAGCGGGATCCAGTAGCCAATCAGGTGCGGCTCCGTCGGCTCCGTCCACAGGAAGGTGGCGTCCTGATGCGAGTCGACGCAACCGCCGATGCGCGGCTGCTTGAAGATGTACATGCTCTGGCAGATGCGGGGCACCTGCGGAGAGTCGGGACAGACAACAATATGTCTGAAGAAGCTTTGAGAAGGCAAGAAAAAAGCTGGCATCAATAGAGAAGGACAAACAGAAGCTAGCAAAGCAGAAGCCGGACTATGCATTCCGAAACAACACGGCTCAGGGAAAGTCTTATGGCTGGCAGTGGTTTTCGACTGAGGAACACAGTCAGTATTCTCGCTCAATCGCAAATCATCCAGTGCCGTCACGTAGGCAACCGTTTCGTCAAATGACGACAATCGTCCTGATGTTTATCAGTAGACATGGTCAAATTATTCAAGATCTGCAATCTGCAACAAGAAGATTCCGCAAATTTCGCTTATTCCGACGTTTACTAGTTTACTAAGATGTCTCGAGTACGCGCAAGATCAGCGTGAGAGTTTCAGGGTTCGAATGCGCGGCAAGATGACAATAACTTGGATTTCTGGTCTGACGCTTTAACATGACCAGGTTGAACATGGCTACCTCGCCAGGCACTGCTTCCTCCGAGGCGACCTCGAGAGTGAACTTTGCCCTTTTTGCGAGTACGACAATGAAGACGCTCAGCACTTTGTTTGTCACTGCCCTTTCTTTACCAGAAACCGGCTAAAGCTACGAGCTACCTCGGGCCAAACCCGTCCATTGAAGAGTTCTGCCAGCCCGACAGCATCCCACGGCTCATCCAGTTCCTTCGGGCGACAAGAAGAGCCACTTTCTTCCCCACGGAAGATCCCGCTGCAGAACGGACCGGCGGACCACCCTGACCGGCCCCACGCATCTGCCTGTCTGCGGGCCTTCAGGGGCTAGCGGAATGGGCGATCCTCGCCTCCCCGCTGTGTCTACGGACCACCCTGCAGCTAAGTCAAGTAAGTCAACACGCCTGATGATGAAAATGCCCGTCAAGATTTACACCCTGTGTGCGTGCCTCGTGCATGTTTAGGGGTCAGCGGGATGGGCATAATTACTGACCAGCCTCTTCTTTGGCTGCTTGCCAACTGTCCGAAAAAAGCACAAAACACAGAGTATTCACAGGACTCACCTGGAATCCCAGATCCCTACTAATAGCCTGAGCCCTGGGATCAAAGGTGACGCGCCGGAAGCCGGGACACTCCACATGCAGGTAGTGGCCCAGCTTGTTGATGCACTGGTTGCGAGGAGCCGTCAGCTCGCCCTTGTCGTTGAAGGCGTCCTTCTCAAAGAAGAAGGCCACCTTGTTCCAGCTGTCGAAGAAGTACTGCTGGGAGCGGTAGCTCTGCTCGGCCTCGTTGTCGCGGTTCTTGGCGTCAAAGATGGTCCGGTGCTCGTCCAGGTTGAACGTGGCAGTCAGCTGGTGGCACTCTTTACGGAGCTCCTCGCACTGCTCAGGACTGAGGAAGCTGTCAATCACCAGGTAGCCATTGTCAGCATAGAACTGGCGCTGCTCAGGGGTCAGGTAGCTTTGCATTGCGCGCTGGAAAGAACACGAATTTATGTGCCTCTTCCAACTTTATACAGACAGAAAATCTGTACACCTGTTTAAAATTGAGTGTCACTGTTACCTTGACGGGCATGGTGGGATCAGGTCCGGCCCGCTACGTGACTGTTAGGTAAGAACAGTGACCTCTGTGTGACTGTACAATGTGACCCTCGATATGACCCTAAAAATCTAAACTGTACTGTGACCGTTGTGACGTGTGACAAGTGAAAGTGACCTCCCCAAAGTGAGCGTCCTGTGCAAATCTGGGCTGTGTCGGCGAAAACTAAAAACAGATTTGTACTCGTAGCAAGTGTTGCTTTATATTTTATCGTGGCACGCCTATCCAACATCAACTCAGGCGGCTGAATCACTGTCTCTCGATGCCTCATTCTGTGCGTCTTTAGACGGGCCTTTCTATGGATCTTCCGACAAAACCTCCGGAGGGTCATCTAACGGATATTACAGGCGTACGTCGGATCGTTCTGCGCATGATTCGGCAGTTAATTCAAGTACACGATCCGAAGGTCATTCAGTGCGCGATCCGGGAGTTAATTCAAGTACACGATCCGAAGGTCATTCAGTGCGCGATCCGGGAGTTAATTCAAGTACACGATCCGAAGGTCATTCAGTGCATGATCCGGCAGTTAATTCAAGTACACGATCCGAAGGTCATTCAGTGCGCGATCCGGGAGTTAATTCAAGTACACGATCCGAAGGTCATTCAGTGCATGATCCGGCAGTTAATTCAAGTACACGATCCGAAGGTCATTCAGTGCATGATCCGGCAGTTAATTCAAGTACACGATCCGAAGGTCATTCAGTGCATGATCCGGCAGTTAATTCAAGTACACGATCCGAAGTTCATTCAGTGCGCGATCCGACAGGTCGTTTAGAAGCCACTTCAGACTGCGTCAATCTTTGAATGAAAAACTCAGAACATATTGCTGCTACAAGAAACTTGAAATTTTAAGTGTCCTGGGTGGAAGAGCGGTCACGTGACAGCTGGGTTTGTGGGACATACGGATGACTTGAATTTTGGCATTCAAATCTGTTAAAAACAAGAATTTATAAATAGTAATTCATAAAGTTGGAGCAGAAAAAAGTCAAAATTTTAATGTCAGTTTTATTTTGTTAAAATGAGATTCAGAACAAGTCAAAAAATTCATCAACAGAAAAAAATTGTTACTTCAAACATTTTCAGGATAAAAAGCTACCGGGGTCCTTCAATAAAAAAAGAATAAAATTTACCTGTTAATGTGATCATTTCTTACAAGGAGCATACAAAATAATGTCATAGATTTCTTATACCGGAAACAGACATTTTTTCAATAAAAATTTGGTTACGGAAATTTCAGTGCTTTGGCTGCTGAAGTAAAGTGACACAAGCTTCAGTGTCTATGGTCATTCCTTCCATAGCAGCTCAAACCCGCTGCTCACATCCGGCGGGTTCATCCAGTTCTCGGCTGACCAGCTGGTGCCGGGGGGCAGGTCGATCACGTGCCAGGTGTAGCAGTCTCTTGACTTCTGGCTGCGGTTCTCGTTGCTTCTGTGCAGCACGAAGCCGTCAATCAGCACCAGGGAGCCGCGCTTCACCTGCGAGTTTTGCACAAAGACTGAGGATGTAGGGCGGTACAAAGACTGGGGATGTAGGAGCGGTACAAAGACTGGGGATAAAGGGGCGGCACAAAGAGTGAGGATGTAGTGGCGGAACAAAGACCGAGGTTCTATGAAGTGCACCACAAAGGCGACACAAAGACTAGTGACATTACCAGGTGCCGCAAGAGCCTCACCTCGCAAGGCACGTATCTCTCAATGGGCACGATCTCGTTGGGATCTCTGCCAACGAAAGTCATGCTAACCCGGCCGTCCTGGCCGATCTCCCGCTTGAACCGGCGTCCGTCCACCAGTCCGGAGCGGTGCGAGCCGGGCACGAACCACAGGCAGCCGTTCTCCTGCGTGGTGTCCTCCAGCGGGATCCAGTAGCCAATCAGGTGCGGCTCCGTCGGCTCCGTCCACAGGAAGGTGGCGTCCTGATGCGAGTCGACACAACCGCCGATGCGCGGCTGCTTGAAGATGTACATGCTCTGGCAGATGCGGGGCACCTGGGGAGAGTCGGGACAGACAACAATATGTCTGAAGAAGCTTTGAGAAGGCAAGGGTCAGGAACAGCGTATAATGGAAGCACGTGGAATCCAGATCCTCGCTAATAGCTAATTTACTCACCTGGAATCCCAGATCCCTACTAATAGCCTGAGCCCTGGGATCAAAGGTGACGCGCCGGAAGCCGGGACACTCCACATGCAGGTAGTGGCCCAGCTTGTTGATGCACTGGTTGCGAGGAGCCGTCAGCTCGCCCTTGTCGTTGAAGGCGTCCTTCTCAAAAAAGAAGGCCACCTTGTTCCAGCTGTCGAAGAAGTACTGCTGGGAGCGGTAGCTCTGCTCGGCCTCGTTGTCACGGTTCTTGGCGTCAAAGATGGTCCGGTGCTCGTCCAGGTTGAACGTGGCAGTCAGCTGGTGGCACTCTTTACGGAGCTCTTCGCACTGCTCAGGACTGAGGAAGCTGTCAATCACCAGGTAGCCATTGTCAGCATAGAACTGGCGCTGCTCAGGGGTCAGGTAGCTTTGCATTGCGCGCTGGAAAGAACATAAATGGTACACAAGTTTATGATGGTATATTTCTAGTTCTACAAAGGTTCATAGATATAAAAGTTCTATCTATACTAGGGTTTTGTGGTATATATAGGAGTCATGGCATTCATGGTCATGAAATTTTTAAGTTCTAGAATTTATATGGAATGTCATAAATAGGCAGCAAAAAAACATAACCATATCGGGTTCTTTGTGGCCTAACCTCTATTTTAATAAAACATCAATATTATAAAAAGTTGAGATAAGTATAATTGGCAGAGGCTCATAATTGTCAGTGATGCACTTGTAACTATAATTTATTGTACGCACATCTGCGCCCCAGCCGCCCCGTCCCACAATCATGTACGTTGCTATCGATTGCTCAGCCCCCCTTGCCCCTCTATATAATATGCTTTTTGGCACTCTTGAATAATACACGTATCTCTCGGTTGCGCGTTCATTACATGGCGTCGCAAGCTAGCTAGACTCAGAGCATGGACCTGAAGCCACCCGAAGAGTTGGAGACGGACTCCAACGAGTCTTGGAAACGCTGGCGACAGAGATTTTTTATATACCTCAAGGCAACTGGAATTGTTGGCGAAGAGCGTCGAATAAATTTGTTTTTGCACCTGATCGGTGACAATGGTCTTGACATTTATAACACCCTGGAGACAGAAATAGAAGAGGAAACAGCGGAGGGTGCAACGGCAAGGCGACCAATAGCTTTTGACGAGTTGCTGGAGCTATTCGATGAGCACTTCAGTCCGCGTACGAGCGAAGTCTTCGAGCGTTTTAAGTTCTGGGAACGCGACCAGAAGGAGTCTGAGCCAGTCGACCTGTTTGTGACTGATTTGAAACGTCTGGCTGGAACGTGCAATTTCGAAACACAAAAAGAGAAAATGATTCGAGACAAGATTGTCCTGGGGTGCAACGACTCACGAATGCGAGAGCGGCTACTTCGAGAAACGGACTTGGACCTGAGAACGGCAATTGACATGTGCAGAGCTGCAGAGTCCGCGCGACATCAGCTAAAGGAAGTCGAGAAAGGCCTAAACGTCGTAAGGTTGTCACCTGCTCCGGCAGCGCCTCGGCAGCAACAAATCCGCAACTCAGGGCGCCCAGTGTCGAGTACAGCGGCCCAGTCGACGGCGCAGGGCCAACCTGGCCAAAGTTCGAACCCGAGTCAACTTCAGGGACGCCTTCCTGGAGAAAGTCGCTGTCACAACTGCGGTTACAGTCATCGTGATGGCAAGTGTCCGGCTTTCGGTAAGCGGTGTCTGTCCTGTGGCCGTCTGAACCACTTTCGCAGTCAATGCCGAAGCAACAATAACCGGAGGGTTATGACTGTAACAGCAGCTGAAGGTGAGGATGCTAGTGCTGGTGAAGAGGTGTATTTTATCGGAACGCTGCAGACTGATAATGGTTCCTGAGGCGGCGTTTGACTTTAACTTATTTGAATGACTCGATGAACTTATGTGGATTTGAGCTGACTGACTTATTTTGCATCGCAACTTGTTTATTATATTTTCTGTTCTTACTTATTTTATTCCTCTGCAAGTACATACTCATTTTCTCTAGTACACTCTGTCTACCTGTGTGCGCCTTGCCCACCACCCCAAATATTGTCACCTTCCACCACTCTCTCCTGATCGCTATATAATATTTTGCTATTGACTATCGCTCTTTGAAATAAAGAATTTATCTCGCCTCGTTCTAAAACTCACAGAATGAACTTTTCTTAGTCATTTGCGACACAACAGTTCCAGTTGGTTATCAGAAGTTCAGCTTCCAGATGATAAAAAGCTGCAATGCAAGCTAGACACCGGAGCAGAGGTGAGCGTGTTGCCAGCAGATTATTTCCCAGTCGGTGAGCAGTTGCTAAAAACTCACACTGTGTTGACGGCTTTTGGAGGAGCTCGCATTCCTGTCGTTGGAAAGTGTCGTTTGAAGGTCAAGGTGCAGGGTCGGCCGTGCGAGATAGAGTTTATGGTTTCAGAGGTTCAACAAGCAATCATTGGTTTACCAGCGCTGAAGGATCTGGACCTAATTCGACGAGTTGAAAGCGTTAGACAGCCACCAGTGATTGACGAAAAGTTTGTGCTAGAGGAATTCAGTGACCTGTTTGACGACAAGCTTGGCTGTTTGCCTTACGTGCACTCGTTTACTCTCGATGAAAATGCTGTTCCTGTCGTCAATGCTCCGAGAAAGATTCCCTTTGCGCTGCAAGGCAAGGTTCAGGAGGAGTTAAAGCGCATGGAGGCCCTCGGAGTCATCGTTAAAGTTTCTGAGCCAACGGATTGGGTAAACTCTTTGGTTACTGTGCACAAGCCAGATGGCAGCCTGCGACTGTGTATCGATCCGACACATCTCAACAAAGCTATCAACAGTCGAGCAAGTTGTTGCGCGCATTCCAGGTGCCAAGTACTTCACCGTGCTGGATGCAAAGACTGGTTTTTGGCAGATAAGACTTGACGAAGAAAATACACAGCTCTGTACTTTCAACACTCCGTGGGGCAGATACAAATTTGTTCGCCTGCCCCCAGGAACTATTGATGCACCGGAAGTCTACCAACGTGAGCTAAGCAAAATTTTCAGCAGCTGGGCTGAGGTAATTGTTGATGATATGCTTGTCTGGGGACGGACCCGCGAAGAGCACGATCAGAAGCTACTCAAGGTGCTCAGTGAGGCCCGTCAGTCGAATTTAAAGCTAAATCGCAAGAAATTGAAAGTTGGTGTTTCTTCAGTAAACTATGTTGGTCACGTGATCTCATTTGACGGTGTTCGTCCAGATCCTGCTAAAGTAAAAGCCATTCAAGAGCTTCCGGTTCCAGGTGATAAGCAGGCAGTGATGCGGCTGCTTGGCATGGCAACCTACCTGGGCAAGTTTATTCCGAATGCGTCGGACATCACTGAACCTCTTCGTGCCCTGCTCAAGAAGGAGGTGCTTTTTGACTGGCAAGAGAAGCAGCAGCAAGCTTTTGAGAAGCTAAAAGATGTTCTGTCGGACGCTCCTGTGCTAAGGTTGTTTGACGCCGATATGGAAGTTGAGCTTCAAGTTGACAGTTCATCGGTCGGAGTTGGTTGCGTTTTGCTGCAGAATGGACAGCCTGTGGCGTATGGATCGGCTGCGCTGACCAACACGCAAAAGAACTATGCTCAGATTGAGAAGGAGACTCTGGCCGTTGTTATTGCTTGCAAGAAATTTCATGACTACATCTATGGCCTTCCAGTAGTATGAGTGACTACAGACCACAAGCCCCTGGAGGTTATTTTTAAGCGTGACTTGCTGCATGTTCCGCCACGCATTGCTCGAATGCTGTACCAACTCAAAAGATATAATCTGCGTGTATCCTGGGCACCGGGATCCAAGATGCTGATTGCCGATACGCTTTCAAGAGCTTACCTTCCGGAGGCCGAGGCTGCTCTAGACGACGAAATTGAGGTGGAGGTGCATCAAATGAGCAAGAGCCTCCCGATTTCCGCCATTCGTTTGCAAGAAATCCGAGACGAGACCCGCAAAGATTCGGACTTAAGTTCTGTAGCCCGGTTTGTTCTGACGGGTTGGCCAAGCAACTTTCGGAACATTTGCCACTCTGTCCGTCCGTATTGGAGCTTCAAGGAGGACTTGACCTACAATGATGGCGTGCTGATGAAGTTGGACCGCGTTATTGTTCCAGCATCGTTGCGGCAGAAGATTCTGCAAATTTTACACGAAGGTCATGCTGGCGCGGGCAAGACGGAGGCCCGAGCTCGTCAAATTCTGTACTGGCCAGGCATGTCAGCGGACATTAAGAACTTCGTGAAGAACTGCAGCACTTGTCAAACTTTTCAGCCGGCCAACCCAAAGGAACCGCTGTTGAACCATCAGATTCCGAATGCACCATGGACCAAGGTTGGCCTGAAATTGCGCTAATGGAATATCGAGCTTCACCAATTAGCGGTACGAGCACCAGCCCCAGCGAGCTCATGTTCGGTCGGTTGATTCGTACGAAGCTGCCAGCAGGTGAGGAGGCGCTGCTCAAAGACAGAACAACCGTATTCTCTAAAGCCCCGCTGCAGGCTGCTCAAAAACGGCACTACGACCAGCAAGCCCGACCGCTCTCAACACTGAATCAGGGAGATGCAGTTCGTTTTCGGCATGGTTTCAGATGGGAGCCAGCTGTTGTGACGCAAGCTGACCCGGAGCACCGCAACTACCGACTGCTGACTCAAAGCGGCAGGGAGCTGATTCGCAATCGCCGGGACCTGCGACCAGTGCCGCCGCAGCAGTCCACTGCTGAAGCCGAAGACGTCCAGCGGGCGGCCCAGGCGGCTCCGGCTGGCGATGAGTTGGCGGCATCAGACCTTGCGGAGCCTGAAGAGCCACTGCGCCGCTCTGCCAGGGCCACAAAGGGCATTCCGCCTCTCCGCTACAGACATGACGTGTGAGTGATAGGGACAGTGACTTTTGTTTGTTTTCAAGGACTGTAACATGGATTTTCAATTAATCCGCTGATTTTGTTGCTGAAAAAAAATATTCCAAATATTTTTATTCCTTATCTAAATCGAATTTCGTTGTTGATTTTTTTTGTCTAAAAATGTTGAAAAAATTAATTTTTTTGCGTTTGTATTAATAGAAATATTTTTTTGAGTTCTCGGACATGCCTAATGCGCAAATAATGAAATGTTTTGGAAGCAATAATTCCTTCGAACAATTGATTTTAATTCCTCTCGATTTTTGCTATTAGAAGAGAGATGTCAGTGATGCACTTGTAACTATAATTTATTGTACGCACATCTGCGCCCCAGTCGCCCCGTCCCCCAATCATGTACGTTGCTATCAATTGCTCAGCCCCCCTTGCCCCTCTATATAATATGCTTTTTGGCACTCTTGAATAATACATGTATCTCTCGGTTGCGCATTCATTACAATAATTAAAAACTTAAAAGTACAAAATTTTAAAAGGAGATTATTACCTTTGCCAATGCTTCCATCTTCAAGTAGCTAAAATTTATTCTAGTAAAAATATTTTTTAGTATATAAGACTATTTATTTATGCAAACTTTGTTAATAAGTGTTATACTACTAGATATCAAAATAGAAATTGTAATAAAAATAAAGGTTTTCATAATCAAAAAATGATTAAAGATAATTGTATAATATAACCAAGTTCAAACATGATGAATTATTTTTATTTTAGAGACCGAAAAATGATTTGAGTGCCTAATCTGAATATAATATTGTATTTAATAAGCAAGTTTATATGTAGAAATAAATAGCGGCTATTTATCAATATTTCAATTAGAAACAAAATGGTATAATAGCCTCTTATCCTATGTCCTACTAGTTGATACTAGACATTAGTAGTAGAATCCAAAGGAATGGGGAAGGGGATCTCTCGGAGCCATATTGCAGATTTTGCCTATTTTATGCTAGAATAAAAAAGCAGCTGCTTTAGAACTATACAATGGGAATGTTTAATGCTAAAATAATGTATTGTAAATATATTTATCCCTATTTAGAACAATTATAATACCATTGGCATTATAATTGACAAAATATATTACTAGCTATTTGTTAAAAGTGGGCCATTATACTAGTTTTGCACCCTTGCAAGCCTATGTAGCTTGTAGGCTCTGACTGCCTTTGTTTAGTCATTTGCCTTCTCTCTGCCATAGTTCTAGCCACGCCACTTCTACTACTTAATCTAATTATTCTATTGTTGCATAGCCGCCAGTGCATTATTAATTAAAGTATAAGACATTACAATAAACCAAATCTGCAGCCAACGTTAGTAATAATTCTGAACAATTTACTGCCAAGTGCTACTGCTACAATTCCACCTACCTCTACCACATTTATTTGTCTTCTTTTGCTCTCGAGGCCACCATGCCAATATCGTCACACTATATACTATTACCAATTCTATTAATGTCTATGCCCAAAAAGATTTACAAAGACTTCTATATACCATAATTTTTAGTATACATAGGGGCCTACTAATTTTTGCAAAATGGCCTCTAAGGGACATCTCAGCTGGGACAAAAAGTCATTGCCTTTTTTACTTTCTTTTGGAGATTTTTTACTTGTGATAACAGTTTTTGATTAGAATAGTATATTTAGATATAGTTATAGGTTTACCTTTTCACAAATTTTATGCATTTGCACCAGAATACTAGCTTGTTTTGTATAAGGCATCCTTTAATAGTGAAACCGCATAGGCCCTAGTCTAATCAATTCACTAAAAGTAAATGTATTTCAAGCTGCATCTGTTCCACATGTCCACCTTGATAGCAAAAGCAAGGTAAAGGCTAACAGTAGAGTGGCTGCTTTAAATCTTCAATAGTTTTGCTTAAAGGACCTATAATGTAATTTTATTATTTGAGGACCCTAGAACAAAACTGCAAATTTAGATTGTCTGCTAAAAACTAAAATGAAAGAATGCCTAAATTTGAGGGACTACTACAGTGCAAGTGTAAAGCGCAACAGTTAAAAAAGGTAGAAAAATTTTTTCTTTAGTAGAAAATTTCCAACTTTTAAAAGAAGTTTAGACAACTTGATAATTTATCAGAATATATGATTGCCTAAATGCCTTTAACTAACTTTGAATCCAATAAAGACTGGGAAAGTCTATTTCATAATTAGAAAAAATAATCCGAATGGACTACTACGAGCTATGTTTCATGGAAAAGTTTCAGTTTAAATATTGACGTGTATTATCGATTAAACGTCGATTGTTGTACGAGTAACCCTGTTTCAATGAAAAGGCGTAGTTTTTTTATACATAAACATAATTAAATAAAAATATGTAAAATTATTTTATTATTACCAACATATCTCTAAGACCTTGGTTATCAAAAATGCCGTGAAAAGTGCTGAGCAAGTTACTCGCTACAAATAAACTTAAAAGAGTTCCTTGTTGTATCAGAGACAGTGGTTTTTTATTTATTCTCCCGCCCCTTTGTTAGCATTTCCAAAATTGCTACAAAAATGTTGATTGATATTTTTCGTAAAACCAGTAAATTACGCTTGTATACACTTTTAGTGGGAAAACTGAAGAAGGAAAGGAACTAAGTTTGGGATTATTTTTCCAGTCGATATTTACGACGATTCTACCCTTTTGTGACGAAGCGAGCAGTAGTCGTAGTGGGTTTTTTACGTAGTTTTAGCTGAGAATGTATAATTTATTTTTATTTAATTGAGAGGATCGCTTTACAGACGAAGCAGTGGACTTCTGTAGCGGTCAAACACAGTAGTATGATGAAGGGCCTTCAGTCTAGCGCGTAATAGATGGAGTTTGATTGGTCCACAAGACAATGCTAGAGCCCGCGAATGACAGACGGTAAAAAGAGACACAATAATGACTTTCAAAATAATTCATTTTGAGATACGATTAAAACAAACTTAAGTATCGATTACATTAGATATTAATATATCAGGTTAGTAAATCAAAATTACATTAAAAATCACAAATTTTATGCTTGGAAAATCCATAAAGTATTTAAACGAATTTGACACCGTCACACTTTCATCTGTTTAATTGAATTAAAACTGACGTAAAATAGGGGTCGGGGACAGTGTTAAGCACCTAGCTTTTGAAATTATGAAAGTTTTATATTTAAATTAGCAAATTAAAATGCATACCATGAAACCTCAGGGTATCAGTCACCCCGACACGGATATTTCTTAAAGCATCTTATCCAACAGCCAACACTGTTTTGTTACTTATTTTTGTGTCCTTTCAAGCTGAGAGCTTCAGTCATTGGCTAAGAAAAGCGGGCCTTATCATGCAAAGGACCGAAAGCAATTCAGCTGCTTGGTTAATGGTTTAGAAGCCTTTGGATTAAATATTGCAGCACATCGCAAAACAAATCTCTTTCCTCGGAGCACTCCAGCCATCTGAGCTGCGATCCGTAAACAATGTTCTTACTAATTTGCTTGTTCCTTGATTCAACTCGTGGCCGTAGCAATTCACAATGCAGTAAAGGAAAAGAAGATTGAAGACAGCCCCAAGCGACCGGGTAAAACACACCCCAGCTTTCAACCCGGTATATAAAACTGGACTGTGCTTTCTGCTCAATGAAAGCTGCAGAGAAGAGAAACAATAAAATCCACTTTACTGCAGTCTCAGCTGCACGGGGAGATGCTTGAGTTCAGCGAAGTTTGCATTTTACTTTTAGCACTGACAGCAGCTCCATCCAAGTGTTCAGGTAAGACCGAGTGTGTTCACAATTTTGTCTTGTTCGCCAAGTTCCTTATAATCCAGAACCTCTGCTTTACCTCATCTTTTATTCCCTACGTGCTCAGCTGAAAGCTCAGATTTTGGCTGGATTTGCGAGGCCACCAAGGAGTTTTTTGTAGCCTCACAGCTCGATGACCTGCAGCTCAACAGCAGCGACAGCTCAGCCAGGGTGTGCCTTCACAGGACTGATTATCCCGACTCGGTGCTTCTTTACGAGTCTACTGACAAGGTGAGTTAAGCAAACTCGTAAGAAACTCGTTTTGGGTGTAGAGACAGCCAGACAGGGTGGCATCAATATCATCGCGATCTAGTAGTCGCTTGGGGTCTGTAATCTATCATCCCAGTCAGGGGCGTCGCCACCGGGGGGGACAGGGGTTACATGTCCCCCCTCCCAGTAAAAGCCACCCCCATCTTGTGACCCGATGTGAAAATCAATAATTTTGTTTCAGGGCGCCAAAATGAGTGCCTGTCTTTGGCGGCAAAATGAGTGCCTGTGGCGCAAAAATGAGTGCCTGTCTTTGGCGGCAAAATGAGTGCCTGTCTTTGGCGCCAAAATGAGTGCCTGAGACACCAAAATGAGTGCCTGTGGCGCAAAAAAATGAGTGCCTGTGGCGCCAAAAGGAGTGCATGTGTCGCCAAAGTAAGTGCCTGTGGCGCCAAAATGAGTGCCTGCCTGTGACGCCAAAATGAGTGCCTGTCTGTGGCGCCAAAATGAGTGCCTGCCTGTGACGCCAAAATGAGTGCCTGTCTGTGGCGCCAAAATGAGTGCCTGTGGCGCCAAAATGAGTTCCTGTGGCGCCAAAATGAGTGTCTGTGGCGCCAAAATGAGTGCCTGTCTGTGGCGCAAAATGAGTGCCTGTCTTTGGCGCCAAAGTGAGTGCCTGTGGCGCCAAAAGGAGTACCTGTGGCGCCAAAATGAGTGCCTGTGGCGCAAAATGAGTGCCTGTCTGTGGCGCAAAATGAGTGCCTGTCTGTGGCGCAAAATGAGTGCCTGTCTGTGGCGCCAAAATTAGCGCTGAAAACACCGATTCGCAAAAGAATGAATTTGTAGGAATTTAGTCATGTACATGTAAAATTCTTGGCTTTGTCCCCCCCACCACCATAAAATCC
This sequence comes from Macrostomum lignano, assembly GCA_002269645.1. Lineage (NCBI taxonomy): Eukaryota > Metazoa > Platyhelminthes > Macrostomidae > Macrostomum > Macrostomum lignano. The sequence goes on from NIVC01000275.1 coordinate 302,739, forward strand.
TTGGCGACGCCCCTGATCCCAGTTGGTTTTGTCCAGAGCTAAGCGTCTGGTTGCATTCTGACCGCTGTACATCCGCGGTGCCAGTGTAGGCCTGTGCTCATTTGTGCTCAGGAAAAGCTGAATTGACACGAGAATTTGAGGCTTGGTCTGAGTGTGTAAGCGGCCTTGGGAGTGGAGTCCCATTACTTTTGTACTAAGGATTATTTAACTGTGCATGCTTGATGTCTAAGTTGAATAAATGATTCATTTTCATCCTTTGCAGACTGAAGCGCAGAACGAGAGCCGCATTCTGGTATTTGAGCTGCCGGATCACTTGAAAAGCGGCTGTTCCAGCGACTTTTTCTGGCAGGTGAGCTGAACAGCGGAACGCGAAACCAGAGTCACCGGATCGGGCACCTGGGGGCACTTTTTAATCCTTCGTTTGCAGCGAAATCCACTAATAAAACAATAAACAAAAACTGAACTCTCCCCGACAGATTGAAAGACAACCGATTGATTCGACAATGGGACTGTGCGACAATTCGATACCGAATAAATGCTTTATAAAAGGTGAGTTTGATATTTTTTCTATCTATCTATCTATCTGTCTATCTATCTGTCTATCTATCTATCTATCTATCTATCTATCTATCTTTCTATCTATCTATCTATCTGTCTATTTATCTATCTATCTATCTATCTATCTATCTATCTATCTATCTATCTATCTATCTATCTATCTATCTATCTATCTATCTATCTATCTATCTATCTATCTATCTATCTATCTATCTATCTATCTATCTATCTATCTATCTATCTATCTATCTATCTATCTATCTATCTATCTATCTATCTATCTATCTATCTATCTATCTACCCCACAGTCGGGTGGCACAGCAACTGCCCAGCACCCATGTACTCAGGCAGCCAGCAGCTCAGCTGCTACAACCCTCCATCCGGATTTATCGAACTGTGCCAGCGGCGGTCGGAGCTCGGCAGCAATCGGAACTGGATGTCCTCAAATTCCAGCGCCGTCGCCGCAGACGAGGACTCTACGGGATTGCAGGTGTTCTCAGCCGTCGTGGCCTTTCAATTGTGGCTGCCGCTGCTGGTCGCCCTGGTCTGCGGCCTCCGCTACTGGCGCGCCAGAACCGTCCAGAGACGGCAGCGCAGCGGCCCCGCAGTTCCGATCGTCAATCCGCCGCCGGTCGAGCCCTGGGAGGCTGAGCGGGCGCTGCAGATGGACCCGGACACCTGCGAGAGGGTGGCCGTGGAGTGAAAGACTGAAAAAAAGTTTTTCAACTTAAAGACGTTAAAATTTTTTCTTTTTTGTAGATCAATTATTGCTGTCACGGTACTCTGATGCCCTCAATCAAATATATGAGTTACTTCGAATCTGTTGATTACATTTTGATTCTGTATCAAAAGAAGAGAAGAAAGAAAGACCCTTTGTCTGTCTCTCTATTCTGTTTCTAGTCTGTCTACTTGCCTCCCGCTTAGTGTCTGCTTATCAGTGTCCCTACATGTATTGAGTGTGTCTGTCTGTCTGTCTGTCTGTCTGTCTGTCTGTCTGTCTGTCTGTCTGTCTGTCTGTCTGTCTGTCTGTCTGTCTGTCTGTCTGTCTGTCTGTCTGTCTGTCTGTCTGTCTGTCTGTCTGTCTGTCTGTCTGTCTGTGTGTCTGTCTGTCTGTCTGTCTGTCTGTCTGTCTGTCTGTCTGTCTGTCTGTCTGTCTGTCTGTCTGTCTGTCTGTCTGTCTGTCTGTCTGTCTGTCTGTCTGTCTGTCTGTCTGTCTGTCTGTCTGTCTGTCTGTCTGTCTTTTTGTCTGTCTGTCTGTCTGTCTGTCTGTATGTCTGTCCGATCTCCATGTTCTCATCAGATCGCGAGCCCTCAGACGGGAGTCAGTCGTTAAGCTGGGAAGCCACTCGGTCATGCGGATGCGCCAACTCAATACTCAAACCGAAGCCCCGGATCCTACGGCCTGTTTATTCAACAAAAAGTTCCAATAAAAACCCTGTCGCGGCCTGCGCCACCCCTGCCCCCGCTACGCCTCTCTGCCCCCGCGCTCTTTGGTGGTGGTGGTGGTGGGGGGTATTCGAAATGTACGCGATAGAACGTACGCCAAAATGGGCCATAAGAAGACTTGTATCGCTGCTATCGCTCGGCACGCGCCCGCCTTATAAACATTACCTTAATGAAACTAGAGAGAGAGAGAGACCCCGGGAGGCAGCGCTCGCACAGAAACAAGGAAGGCTTTGAAAAAATAATATCGAGCCGAGGCCTGTTTGTTCCATCCTATACCCCCTGAGCCAGTCAGCCCCCGGCTCAACAGGTTTGCTCATTGACCTCTGACGCACCCTTTGCTAAGAGGAACAAGCATGGCAGCAACACTGCTTCCGCTGCTGCTGCTGTTGCTGCTGCTGCTGCTACTACTTTCGGTTGCCAAGGCCAGTCAAGGTAAAACTCACCAAACTGTGTACGGACAGATGGACTGCTGGAGACCGGTTTTCGACTCAAAATGCATTGCCGCCTGTTTGAAACTTAAAAAGTATCAAGCCCTCTCAACCCTAACTGCTGAGATTTTAAGGCTCATGGGGGAATTGCTGTGGCTCATCGGGGAATTGCTGTGGCTCATCGGGGAATTGCTGTGGCTCACGGGGGGGAAGCGCTATGGCTCCTTGGGTAATTGCTGTGGCTCATCGGGGAATTGCTGTGGCTCATTGGGAATTGCTGTGGCTCCTTGGGTAATTGCTGTGGCTCATCGGGGAATTGCTGTGGCTCACGGGGGGAATTGCTGTGGCTCCTTGGGGAATTGCTGTGGCTCATCGGGGAATTGCTGTGGCTCACGGGGGGAATTGCTGTGGCTCCTTGGGGAATTGCTGTGGCTCATCGGGGAATTGCTGTGGCTCACGGGGGGATTGTTTTGGCTCCTTGGGGAATTGCTGTGGCTCATCGGGGAATTGCTGTGGCTCCTTGGGGAATTGCTGTGGCTCATTGGGGAATTGCTGTGGCTCCTTGGGGAATTGCTGTGGCTCCTTGGGGAATTGCTGTGGCTCATCGGGGAATTGCTGTGGCTCCTTGGGTAATTGCTGTGGCTCCTTGGGTAATTGTTGTGGCTCATGGGGGAATTGCTGTGGCTCCTTGGGTAATTGCTGTGGCTCCTTGGGTAATTGTTGTGGCTCATGGGGGAATTGCTGTGGCTCATGAGGGAATTGCTGTGGCTCTGTGGCTCATGGGGGGATTGCTTTGGCTCACGGGGGGAATTGCTGTGGCTTACGGGGGAATTGCTTTGGCTCACGGGGGGAATTGCTGTGGCTCACGGGGGATTGCTGTGGCTCATGGGGAATTTCTGAAATGCTGTGGCTCATGAGGGAATTGCTGAAATGCTGTGGCTCATGAGGGAATTGCTGAAATGCTGTGGCTTATAGGGAGTTGCTCAGATGCTTTGATGCCAAAGCTCTCAGGGGTGCTGATATCTTAGACTAGACAGCTGGCTTTCAGGGCTGATGCTTTTATGCTTTTTAAACTTCATTTTCCTTAAGAGGTAAACAATAGTGACTGCAACAATTGCCACTCCCAGGCTCGGCTCCCAGCCCCTACGCCTACGCATGCGACGCCACGGCGGAGCTGCTGGTCATCGTCCAGGCTGGCAACCGCAGCTCCAATTCGACCGACTACCTGGCCTGCCTGGACACTGATCAGTCTATCGGCGGCGCTGACCCCAGGATGACGCTGGCAAGCGACTCGAAGGTCTGCCGCTATTGTCTGGGATATTTTTTGCTGGGTGTACTTTTCTGAGTGTACATATCCTGATGTACTTGTCTTAGGGTACACACATTGATGTACTTTTCTAAGTGCAGAGGGTTGTAGCGACGCTTTAGTGGTTAGAGCGTCGGACTCACGGTTTGAAGGTCGGGGGTTCGATTCCCGATCCCACTCGGAACAATTTGTGTCCTTGAGCTTCAGTTCACCCAGCTGTAAAATGGGTGCCAGCATTAGCTGGGGTAACTGAGGGTGTGTGGTGACCCCCCAGTCCTTGGACTGAACAGCCGTACGCAGCCTTCAGATGCGCCGCGCAATAGCTGCGGCTGAGCTGTCGGTTGCATATCTGGCCATTAGGGCAGGTGTAATCAATTAAAATAAAATAAATTTTAAAAGTGTACACATTCTAATTTACTCTTACTCTTTGAGTGTGTATGTGTATGATGTGTATGATGTGCATCGTGGTGCATGCTTCCATGCGTACATCGGGGCATACTGTGTATATAGTTGTGTACAATCCAATACATATGTACAAATGCTGTAATTGGATAATTAGCTTCAAATATTGCACACTGTCCAACTAATTGCAGTCGCGGGTTGACGGCCTGCCGTCTCACCTGCTCGTAAAGTTCAAGATACCGCCGAAGGGCTTGATGTGCCGATACGAGTACAAGTGGAAGGTACGGCTCTGCGCACTCCAGGTTTCACTAAGTGAACTTGGCTTGGAAATATCTGGATATTTCATAATCTTGTTTTTCTTTCATCCATCTTAGATCGAAGAAATTTTGTACAGAAGCTCAACTAAACAGCCGAAGTGCTCAGATCTGATTCCGTTCAATGAATGTCGAGTAAAAAGTGAGTCTTTACTTACCCCTTCCCCGAAGTACCCATACCGCGAAATACATCTTTCCCCGAAATACCCCTTCCCCGAAATACCCCTTCCCCAAAATACCCCTTCCCCGAAATACCCCTTTCCTGAAATACCCCTTCCCCGAAATACCCCTTGCCCGAAATACATCTTTCCCCGAAATACCCCTTCCCCTAAAATACCCCTTCCCAGAGATAACCCTTCCCCGAAATACCCTTCCCCGAAATACCCCTTCCCCGAAATACCCCTTCCTCAAAATACCCCTTGCCCAAACTACCCCTTCCCCAGAATACCCCTTGCCCGAAATACCCCATCCCCGAAATACCCCATCCCCGAAATACCCCATCCCCGAAATACCCCATCCCCGAAATACCCCATCCCCGAAATACCCCATCCCCGAAATACCCCATCCCCGAAATACCCCATCCCCGAAATACCCATCCCCGAAATACCCCATCCCTGAAATACCCCATCCCCGAAATACCCCATCCCCGAAATACCCCATCCCCGAAATACCCCATCCCCGAAATACCCCATCCCCGAAATACCCCATCCCCGAAATACCCCATCCCCGAAATACCCCATCCCCGAAATACCCCATCCCCGAAATACCCCTTGCCCGAAATACCCCATCCCCGAAATACCTTTCAACAAAGCCAGTTGCGCTTCCCCAGTCGGCCGGAGCCGGCAGTGCCCGCACTACCCAATCAGCAGCGAGCCGGTGAGGTGCAGCTCCGTGCCGGACCAGTTCGAGTTCCTGCCCGCCGGCTGTCGGGATGCCGCCGCGACCTCGACGGCGAAGTCGCCTCCCGCCGAGCTCCCAACCGGTGCAACAGTCGGGATCGGCACGGCGCTGTTCATCGCAGTCTTGCTGTCGGCCGGGGCGGCCCTGATCTGGGCGATCAAATCCTGCGGGAGCTCATCAGCTGAGCAGCCAGGACACGCCCGAGTGGTGTACTCAGCGTTCGCCATACTGGACAATCCTCAGCAGGTGCGGCAGTTTTTGAGACACCGTCTGGCGGCCAGTGGCGACCATTTTAACTATCGCCGCGATCCGCGACTCTTGATGGCCAACCCTGACACCGGGGAGCTCGTTGACAATTCTTAGCATGCTACTGATGCATAGTAGCAAATGTTGTGCGTCTTTTTGCGACAAAAATATGATTTCCAGTGTAAATCCAGTCAGGTTGCAGCAATTAAAATTTTTTTTGAAAGTTCCCATTGTAAGAGTTACGGTTCTGTTGGGAAGGGGTCCATCGGGAAGGGTTTCATTGGGAAGGGTTTCATTGGGAAGGGTTTCATTGGGAAGGGTTTCATTGGGAAGGGTTTCATTGGGAAGGGTTTCATTGGGAAAGGTTTCATTGGGAAGGGTTTCATTGGGAAGGGTTTCATTGGGAAGGGTTTCATTGGGAAGGGTTCCATTGGGAAGTGTTTCATTGGGAAGGGTTTCATTAGAAAGCATTGGGGAAGGGCTCCATAAGGAATTAGTGATCGAATGTTGTTATATTTGCGTCCAAGTGGCTTGTACAGTTTTCTGTTTCAAATGATTTTAGTATTAATGGCATGATACTTTTACAATGCGTTGTAAATACAGTTGAAATACATGCGCATTGCACATGTAGAGCTGGATTGACAGCTAGCTAAATGCAAAAACTTTCAGTCATGACCTGAGGCGCTTTCTGTTTTATTCAATCAAACTTATCTATTCCGCCCAATTGCAGTAGTAGGCAGGTGGTTTGCTAGACAATTCCGAAGTTGATTGCGAAAAAGTTATATTTCCAACAAGTTGAGTGGGCTTCTGAGTGTTGCGCAATCGCTAGGCGAGATGTGAGTGGTGCGAGATGATATGTACAGATTCAATGTGCAAGTTTATTACTGAACCCACCAGACAAGCTAATTTATTTAAGTAAATATTTTTTAGTTAGAAAAGAATAGCTGAAAAGAACTGAAGCCTGAATCGGACTCAGTGAGCTGAGAAGTCACGACGATGCTTGCAACTAATGACAGCCTGTGTAAGTTTTTGTAAGTGAGCGATTCTGTGTGGGACTGAACATGCCAGACACAAGAGTGCTGGACCAACATGACAGACACAAGAGTGCTGGACCACCATGACAGACACAAGAGTGCTGGACCACCATGGCAGACACAAGAGTGCTGGACCACCATGACAGACACAAGAGTGCTGGACTACCATGACAGACACAAGAGTGCTGGACCACCATGACAGACACAAGAGTGCTGGACCACCATGACAGACACAAGAGAAGAGTGCTGGACCACCATGGCAGACACAAGAGTGCTGGACCACCATGACAGACACAAGAGTGCTGGACCACCATGGCAGACACAAGAGTGCTGGACTACCATGACAGACACAAGAGTGCTGGACCACCATGACAGACACAAGAGTGCTGGACTACCATGACAGACACAAGAGTGCTGGACCACCATGACAGACACAAGAGAAGAGTGCTGGACCACCATGGCAGACACAAGAGTGCTGGACTACCATGACAGACACAAGAGTGCTGGACCACCATGACAGACACAAGAGTGCTGGACCACCATGACAGACACAAGAGTGCTGGACCACCATGGCAGACACAAGAGTGCTGGACTACCATGACAGACACAAGAGTGCTGGACCACCATGACAGACACAAGAGTGCTGGACTACCATGACAGACACAAGAGTGCTGGACCACCATGACAGACACAAGAGTGCTGGACCACCATGACAGACACAAGAGTGCTGGACTACCATGACAGACACAAGAGTGCTGGACCAACATGACAGACACAAGAGTGCTCGACCACCATGGCAAGCAATACTCCAGATGTAGAGTCGCACGCACTACTGAGACCCCGAGTCACAGAATCAGTTGCAGCATAAACGTATTGAGAATGCTGAAGGTAAAACGTGTAGATCGCCAAGATCCACAGTAGGCCCTACTAACAGTAGCAAATGCCGCATTCCTACGTGGTTATTCGTCACTCCCGCTGCCAGACGCATCTCGGCAGCAGCTCAGGGCGATTGAATCTGCCAAGAATTACGAGGCAGCCCTCACCTGGATGTGCTGCGTGTCCACCCTGATGCTCGCGCTGGGAATTGCGACTCTCAAGCATTTGAGGTGAGCACCACTCATGCAGTGCAGCTCTTGTCTGCTGCTATTGTAGTGTCTGTTTTCGAGGTCCAGTGCAGAATGTTTCAACAGTATCGAAGCGTATCGACTGCAACCCCCCTTAGCTGGCAGCGTTTCCGGCAACCCGGCGCCCAGAGCGGGGCTTTGCCTGATCGAAAAAGCGATCACAGAAAAAGCGCTCAAGCAACTCTGCAGTAATTCTTCCCCCGCTCCTCTCTGATTTCCAGATCTCGCAGACAATTGCAAAGCCAGAAACGGGAGCTGAGTGAGTTCAAGGCGCGTCTCTTTTGCTGCCTGCTTGCTTTTTTGATCGGAAAAATGTGATATTCCTTGGGCTCAAAGAGTTTGGTTTCTAGCGAGAATTTCACGCTTTGTCAGCAGCTGTTCAGGTCAATCGACAAAAAAGGCAAGAATTTGAGCACCTCCATTTTCACTGCCTCAGTCCCAGCCAGAACTTTACCCTGCATGGCGCTTCTTAGTGTAGCTCGCATGCTCTGCAGCTGCGTCTTTTGTTTTGCTGCAAGCAGCCTGGCTTCAGCAGTGCAGCAGAGATGCTGGAAGCGCGAGAGACAAAGGAGCGCCGGCAACAATGGAGCAGATACAGTAGAGCATGAGTAACAGCCTGAGCCGCTGCTCATCATTGGGACCAGTCTAGACCAATACCTAAGCTGCAACGCCATCTCCCAGACTCCCAGCTGCATCGCCTGCGCCTCTCTATCCCTCACTGCTCAGTCTCCCCTCGCCCCACCCCGCTGCCCACCAGCCAGAAAGGCTGCTGCCATTGAATGCCCCCATTAAAAAGGAGGAGAGCGGGACAGAGAGTAGGGATTGAGAACTGGTGGAGCACCCCCCCCCCACCCATCTGGAGGTGAGCGCATTCCATCTCGTCAGAGAGAGAGAGAGAGAGAGAGAGAGAGAGAGGCACAGGAACGGAGCTAGTCACTTCACAGTGACCCAACACTGACCCCCCATAGACTCAAAATTGGCTTGCCCAGGTGGCGTGTGCGCGTTTTAGTGCTGCACTTATTTAATCAAGGGCCAGAGCTGACGCTGCGCCCCAGATCCGCTGAGCTGCTCTGTTGCTCCATCGCTTCTTCCCTCTCGCTAAACATTTGTTTGTTGTTTCTGGGCGCCCCATCATCTCCCCCGGCTATTGTGTCCCCAGCCTCCGCTCTCCATCGCCTCCAGCAGCCCCCCAACCTTGCCGCCGCCTACGAAGTCAGGACTTTTGTTTTAAAAAGAAGGCAGCTGAGAAAGCTTTGACTTCAGCAATTTGAGACCCATCAAATGGAGTTGGCCGGTCGCATCCCCCCTGCCGAGTCTTTGTCAGTTTCCAGCCCCCTTGTCTGAGCCAGCGGCCATGTTCCTGTGGAAGGTCTGCAGTCTCATTCACGAGCGCAAAATTTTAGTGGAAGAGGAGCGCAGGCTGAACCGAGTCAGCCAGGACCCCATCGAAGCTGCCGCCTTCGTGAAGGAGCACCGGCGCAGGACCCGGAACAAGGAGCTGCAGTATGAGTACAAGGTGAGTAGCGGCTGGTTGTGGAGCTGCAGTATGAGTACAAGGTGAGTAGCGGCTGGTTGTGGAGCTGCAGTATGAGTACAAGGTGAGTAGCGGCTGGTTGTGGAGCTGCAGTATGAGTACAAGGTGAGTAGCGGCTGGTTGTGGAGCTGCAGTATGAGTACAAGGTGAGTAGCGGCTGGTTGTGGAGCTGCAGTATGAGTACAAGGTGAGTAGCGGCTGGTTGTGGAGCTGCAGTATGAGTACAAGGTGAGTAGCGGCTGGTTGTGGAGCTGCAGTATGAGTACATGCACTGCAGACACGGACATGCACTGCAGACATGGACACGCACTCCAGACACGGACATGCACTGCAGACATGGACATGCACTGCAGACACGGACACGCACTGCAGACACGGACACGCACTGCAGACATGGACATGCACTGCAGACATGGACATGCACTGCAGACATGGACATGCACTGCAGACACGGACACGCACTGCAGACACGGACATGCAGACACGGACATGCAGACATGGACATGCAGACATGGACATGCAGACATGGACATGCAGACACGGACATGCAGACATGGACATGCAGACATGGACATGCAGACACGGACATGCACTGCAGACATGGACATGCACTGCAGACATGGACATGCACTGCAGACATGGACATGCACTGCAGACATGGACATGCACTGCAGACATGGACATGCACTGCAGACACGGACACTCACTGCAGACACGGACATGCAGACACGGACATGCAGACATGGACATGCAGACATGTACATGCAGACACGGACATGCAGACATGGACATGCACTGCAGACACGGACATGCAGACATGGACATGCAGACATGGACATGCAGACACGGACATGCACTGCAGACACGGACACGCGCTGCAGACACGGACACGCACTGCAGACACGGACATGCACTGCAGACACGGACATGCAGACACGGACATGCAGACATGGACATGCACTGCAAACACGGACATGCAGACACGGACATGCAGACACGGACATGCACTGCAGACGCGGACCTCAGGGTATTATCGCGGGAAGACACTCGTGTCGTAGGGACTCCACAGTATGCAGTCAGTCAATGGCTAATTCATTCAAGCTGAGATTCAAGCTTGAAGATTCTCGACGCATTTTTCTCGAAAGTCGCCTTACCAGAGTGAAACGGCTTGACTTGAGGCGCTGCTCTGTCTCCAAGCGGGAAATTTCTACTTTGATGAAAAATTAATCTCTGCTTGCCTGACAGGGTAGAGAGAACAACTGGCTCCACAAGCCGCCGGCTCAAAGCATTTATCGATTGGCACCAGGGCTCCCATCATGGCTTGGGTCTGTATCATCGCTCTCTCACGCGTCTTCAGTGGCAGCTGCCACAATTGCTTTTTTTCCTGTTTCTGCGCAAAGCTGGCAAGCTGAGTTTTGAGCACAGACTCAGGCAGACTCAGGGCTGCTGCCAATTTTCTGAAGCTGATTCCATTATTTAGCAAAGCTCCACACAGTCTGAAGAGTTCAATAAGTTCAACGTTGTCTTTAGCCGTATCGGATTTCGCTGGATTAATGAGATTATGAAAAATGAGCTTTTCGATCTCAATTGTCCTTTTCAGGCTATCGAGCAAATCTCTGTGGGCGAGAAGCAGTCGGTGAGGAAATCAAAAATGAAATTTAATCGAGAAAGACTCGTCAATAATTGAAATCCCCAGGGGCCACAAAGCAAACTTCCCAAAGTTTGCCACCTCAGCTCCCCAGGGTCTGCCAGCTCAGCTCCTCAGGGTCTGCCAGCTCAGCTCCTCAGGGTCTGCCACCTCAGCTCCTCAGGGTCTGCCAGCTCAGCTCCTCAGGGTCTGCCAGCTCAGCTCCTCAGGGTCCGCCACCTCAGCTCCTCAGGGTCCGCCACCTCAGCTCCTCAGGGCCCGCCACCTCAGCTCCTCAGGGCCCGCCACCTCAGCTCCTCAGGGCCCGCCACCTCAGCTCCTCAGGGCCCGCAAACACACCTCTATTAAAGCGCCATCCCTGAATCCCCGAATCCACAGGCCAGCATCAGAAGCGAAGGTCAGCACAAGGTTGCTGAGGCCGCCAAGCTGCCGTGCAATAAAGAGAAAAACCTCAGTGAACGAGTCCTGCCGTGTGAGTGCCGCACCAACAGGTTGCATTCGTAAAGATTAATTGGGATCGGTGCCCTCATTCATGTCATCTTCCGATCTCCATTCACCAACCGCTCCTCATTCACCGATCTCCCCGACTCCCCATTCACCAACCGCTCCTCATTCACCGATCTCCCCGACTCCCCATTCACCAACTAAACCTCATTCACCGATCTCCTCGACTCCCCATTCACCAACCGCACCTCATTCACCGATCTCCCCGACTCCCCTTTCACCAACTAAACCTCATTCACCGATCTCCCCGACTCCCCATTCAACAACTAAACCTCATTCACCGATCTCCCCGACTCCCCTTTCACCAACCGCACCTCATTCACCGATCTCCCCGACTCCCCATTCACCAACCGCACCTCATTCACCGATCTCCCCGACTCCCCTTTCACCAACCGCTCCTCATTCACCGATCTCCCCGACTCCCCATTCACCAACCGCACCTCATTCACCGATCTCCTCGACTCCCCATTCACCAACCGCACCTCATTCACCGATCTCCTCGACTCCCCATTCACCAACCGCACCTCATTCACCGATCTCCCCGACTCCCCTTTCACCAACCGCTCCTCATTCACCGATCTCCCCGACTCCCCATTCACCAACCGCACCTCATTCACCGATCTCCTCGACTCCCCATTCACCAACCGCACCTCATTCACCGATCTCCTCGACTCCCCATTCACCAACTAAACCTCATTCACCAAGCTTCCGGTTTCCCATTTACCGACTAAACCTCATTCACCGATCTCCCTAATCCCCATTCACTAACTCCACCTCATTCACGGATCTCCTAGATTCTATTCACCAACTAAACGTCATTCACCAATTTCCCTTATCCCCATTCACCGACTAAACCTCATTCACCGATCTCCCCTCTCCCCAGACGAACGCAACATAGTCCGCCTGGAGCCGGGTCTGGGCGAGCCCGACGTGGCTGAGGGCGGCGGCTACATGAACGCCAGCTGGATTGATGTGAGAAAAAGTTTTAATGGCTTCTGCTCAATTTTTTATCACGAGCATCCGATAGTTTACGATCTCTTAATCCCCAAATTATCGGCAGGGCTACAACCAGCCCAAGAAGTTCATTGCCGCCCAGGGCCCCCTGGCGGCTACTAAAAATGACTTCTGGCGAATGGTGTGGCAGTACCGCTGCTGCTGCATCGTCATGACTACGAATCTGTTTGAGCACGCCAGGGTGAGTCGAGAGTCTTAAGCCTCCCTGGCTTAATCCCCTTATACCGGATTAGCTACTCCAAACTGATTCAGAAATTTTGCTGGTCCAAACTTATAGCAACAGTGCGACAAGTACTGGCACAATGTCTATGCCAGGTTTGGCGACATTGACGTGTGGCTTGACGACCTGTACTCAACTGCCGAGTACGAGAGCCGGCTGTTCAAGGTTAAAAAGGTGAGTGGCTTTGTCTAGATTAGTGCCTAGATTAGTGCCTAGATCAGTGCATAGATCAGTGCATAGATCAGTGCATAGATCAGTGCATAGATCAGTGCATAGATCAGTGTATAGATCAGTGCATAGATCAGTGCATAGATCAGTGTATAGATCAGTGCATAGATCAGTGTATAGATCAGTGCATAGATCAGTGCATAGATCAGTGTATAGATCAGTGCATAGATCAGTGTATAGATCAGTGCATAGATCAGTGCATAGATCAGTGCATAGATCAGTGCATAGATCAGTGCATAGATCAGTGCATAGATCAGTGCATAGATCAGTGCATAGATCAGTGTATAGATCAGTGCATGTCTTCACCTCCGCCTCGCCAGGCCGGCTGCGAGACGCGGCTGGTCCGGCAGTTCCAGTTCAAGAACTGGAGCCACTTCGACACGCCGCTACCAACCACGGTGATCGAAATTCGACGCAAAGTCAACGACTGGGTGCGCGGCAAATGCGCACCAATCATCGTGCACTGCAGGTTGGTCACGTGACAGCCTGTGACGTTGTGACGCTGTTTATTTAAAGTTCTTATCGAAAAGTACGAATTGTTTTTATTGCGCTCCCGTTACCAATGTGGCGCCCCAGATGCCAAAGTGGCGCCCCAGATGCCAAAGTGGCGCCCCAGATACCAAGGTGGCGCCCCAGATGCCAAAGTGGCGCCCCAGATACCAAAGTGGCGCCCCAGATACCAAAGTGGCGCCCCAGATACCAAAGTGGCGCCCCAGATACCAAAGTGGCGCCCCAGATACCAAAGTGCCGCCCCCGATACCAAAGTGGCGCCCCCGATACCAAAGTGCCGCCCCCGATACCAAAGTGGCGCCCTTTGGCATGCACGAGTCGAATGCGGATTGTGAAATAACTACAATATTAAAATTAATATCTTAAACGGAAAATCTCGCACAAGATATTCTTACCCAGCGTCTGGTCCCACTGACATTGCCTGTCCTTGGCTCTCTTCCGGTTTAAAAAAAACTTTTTTTGCAACGCCACACCAGAAGAAGCGAGCCTGAGTAGCAATGGCCCAACCCCACGACAGCAGGAAGCGGAGCATCCAGATCCCTCTACACGGCACAATGCCTCCTGGCTCTTTTAGTCCATTCAATTTCCTGATTTTGAAACTCAAATCTTTGCCGATCTCTTTTTAACCCCCCCCCCTGAGTCCGGCACTGCCGGAACCTCCGCTGTCCGCGTTCAGGGACAGAATTAATATCCCATTTTTTACTTTTAACTGACTGCACCTCCGCATCCTGGAACTGGGTGGGCATTGTGCCAACTTATTTGAATGATGCTTCTAAGATAAAATACTGCGCAGCACAATCTATAAAGCTTGAATGCGTACTTTTCTAAATTTTAAAGACCAGACTAATAAATGATCGGCCCCTAGTACCTGAACTTGGCGCCCCTAGTACCTGAACTTGGCGCCCCTAGTACCTGAACTTGGCGCCCCCTAGTACCTGAACTTGGCGCCCCCTAGTACCTGAATTTGGCGCCCCTAGTACCTGAACTTGGCGCCCCCTAGTACCTGAACTTGGCGCCCCTAGTACTCTTGATTGTACCGTCGACATTTACCTAAACAAAGTCCTCATAAAATCCGAAAAGTCCTGAAAATCTTCCGAAACCGCTCCCTGACCCAGCGACGGGGCGGGCCGCACCGGTACGTACATCTGCATTGACATCGAAGTCAGCAAGGCGGAGGACGGCCGGCCCATTGACATTCTTCAGCAGACGCTGGCGCTGCGCAAAGCCCGGCCAGGCCTGGTGGGCAACCTCAGCCAGTACCGGTTCGTGTACGAGACTGTGGCCACGGCGCTGGCCTGCCGACCGACCACCGTGAAGGTGTTCGACTTCGCTAAGCTGACCGCTAGGATGGCCCAGCGCGACCCGTCGGGTGGCAGCCAGGCGACCGGCTTCTCGGCGGAGTTCACCTGCCTGGCCGGCCTGGTGAAGCCGCTCAGCGTCGGCGAGTGCGCGGGCGGGCATCGGGCGGAGAATCGATGGAAAAGTCGAGACGTCATGGTGCAGCCGCGTGAGTCCCTGGCTAGCAGCTGGACTACCAAGAGCGGGGTGCAGGAGCACTGACTGGGCTGACTCCACTGCCCGTTGCAAACGTTAGCGTAGATGAGAATCGCTAAAAAATTCGTTTGTCTTTTTAACGACTCAAACTCGTTGTGCTGACGCTTAACTTTCGCTAGAGATGTGACTCAACTTCATCAAGCGACGAAAATGCGCTTCAAACACAACTCAGTGACTCTACAGCGACTCAAGCACGCCTCAAATACGACTCTACCGCCCAGAGTAGCTATACTGTCAAGCCAGAGTCACTTGCGTCTACCGCCCAGAGTAGTTTTACTGTCAAGCCAGAGTCACTTGCGTCGACCGCCCCAGAGTAGCTATACTGTCAAGCTAGAGTCACTTGCGTCGACCGCCCCAGAGTAGCTATACTTTCAAGCCAGAGTCACTTGCGTCGACCGCCCCAGAGTCGTTTCAGAGTCGCAGACAATAAAACGCTTCAAAGTGACTTTTGGGCGAATCTTTGATGACTTTTTTGGCGGCTTTAAACGTGAAATCTCGTCGTTTTAGAGTTTAGTCCCACGTCACTTCTTTCTTATTTTACCTGTACCACCTGCAACGACTCTAAAACGACTCTGGGGCGACACAAGTGACTCTGAGACGCTTCTTGGCCCAGGTACCGTTTTCATCGGGCTGATGCTAGAATCTCAGAAATTCAGTAGCTCACCCAATCAAGGTGTCAGGTGCAAGTCGCAATTAGCTATCTGATGATATTTCGTCTATTGAAAGTGCATGGATTACGGAATGGTAGACTCGCTGAGGGTGCTCAGAGTGTCTGCAGCATCAGCAGCACCCTGTGAGCAGTAGGACTCGACGCGGATGATGTGGCCTACCGCCTGGAGTCTCCGACGACGAGGCAGATCCTGGGGCAGGTTCTTGACTTGGCCCTGTTAAAAACCTTCTTACAACCTGGATCATCGCCTGAAACAACGTTGCCCTCTGTCCGACAGAAGATGCAAGGCAGCCAAGACGAAATCCTTGATCCATCCCAGGTTAATTAATCACTGTCAAACCGTCCAGCTGACTTTACACGTCGGGCTTCATTTATCAAATATGATTTTTAATCTTTTTGTTTGTCAGAGCTGTCAATGAAGTACAAGCTGCTCATTAAGTTTGCTAGATCGTTGGTTCCGTGTTCTTGAATTTAAAATTATCACCTGATTTCCGCGCCACCTTCAGCCGAGCGAGCCAGGCCCTACCTGCTGACGCAGGACAGCGCGTCCAGCACGGACTTCATCAATGCTGTCTATGTTGATGTGAGTAAATTGTAGGGCTCGGTGGCAGCTCCCTAAATTTCTAGACATACCCCGTTAAATTATACGAATAGCCCAGTGTTCATACTCTGAAATGCTCTATGAGCATTGTGCCCACTAAAAGTATATTATCTAAAATACCACTGGCAGGGGCATAGTCGGACCAATCAGTACATTGTGACCCAGTGGCCGCTGAAGAATACTGTCTGCGACTTCTGGAAGTTAATCCACGATCACCACGTGTCAGTGGTGGTGCTGCTGTCCGACTCCAGCCGTGGCGGCACCGGCTCGCAGCCGAGATTCTGGCCAGCTGAGACCGGCTCGGAGCAGGGATTCGGCTCAGTGTTTGCCATCAAGCAGGACGAGTTGAGAGTCACCGAGAGTGTGCTCTGCAGGATGCACGCCGTTACAAAGGTCAGGAATTCTGATAGAATATTTCTAGCACTTAAAAAAAAACTTTTATTCCTTCTAGCATATGGATGGCTACTTAGACTAACTTGTTAGTCCTAAATTCGACTAACATCAGAAACGCAATAGTCCTCATCCATCTCACGAGAGCGTCAATAAAGATTCGTCAGCTAACAGACCTGATCTTGGCTGCTGTGTACACGAGTATCGGGCGGGGTAGGAAAACTGCGGCTGGGGTGGGTGCCGAGTGTATAAGCATTAATCGATAAACTTCACCCACCCCACTCCCCGCTGGGGTTAACGTAAGTCGCTTAGCAGACAGATCTAATTAAGGGGGGTTGCGGACGTGGGGATAGGAAAATTGGGGTGTTGGGGGTTGGGGTCCTTTGCCGGAAAATCGATAAGACCTACTCCCCACTCGATATGGTAGCGCAGTTAAAAATATTACTTTTATTAATATACACTACATGTGAGAATTATGCTCGTAGATTGATCTTATAGCTCGTAAGCGATAAAAAAGCCACTATCTCTAACCAAAAACAATGTCTCTTTGAAGGACAAATTATTTTCCTACGAATTAGCTATCAAGGTCGGCTGGTCCAACAGTTCAGTTTCTATGAAATATCGGTGGCCTGTACAATCTCTCTCGATGCGGGGAGCGTGAGTGTGCCCTTAGTTCCACGAAATCAACTTCCCAATTCATCACCAGGTCCAGTGTTTGGGCCTGGAGAAGTGGAGGTTAGAGAGAGAGAGGGCGGTCGGGCTCAAACCTGTCTTTAATCCCTCCAGCTTCCCCATCTAACAGGCGGGCGGCACGCCAGCCTGTCAAAGGAGGATCTCGGGGTGCAAGAGTGGACTTTATGGCGGCCTGGCAGGCTGGAGGGCAAAAGGGGAAAGGTGCTGAGCTGGAAAGTGAGAGCATAGAGAGGGAGAGAGAGCAGAGAATTGAGGGTAAGAAGGCGCTGCCATGGTCTACAACCACCCTGCAGACCAAACTGAAGGGGATTTTTTCAAAAAAGCCCAACCCATGAAAAGCCTGATGAATTGTTTCCCAAGAGCAGCGGCCGCCCTGCATCCCGCGCGATATTGGGCCTCGACACGCAGATTGACTTGCACTGCACTGATAGGGACGAGCCAACCCGACTGCAAGGGAAGCCGGCTCGGAGATGTTGGGAATAAAGTAGCATTATTAAGTGGAAGAGGAGTTGAAATTTACCCCCCTCTGCAGCTCAGAGCAGACGTCTCTCTTCAGCCAGCTTAGCAGCGTTCCAGCAATCGGGGTGGTTGGAAATATGTTCCATGAAAACGTCTTTGCTGAGAACTTCAATAATATAATTGCACTGGGCCACCCGGCCGTCAATCCGGCTCCCATGACTTGGGCCTATCTGCCTATGCCAGTGTTTGCTTATCTCCTCACTTCAACCGGCCCACCCCAGCTTCATTCCTGAGTATTTGGGGCTCAGCGCGTCACAGAGTGGCTTATATGGTTAACCTGCTCCCCTTGGCGACAATCGCTTCTCTTCCCCGACGGTTCTCGCAGCCCCGGACGGAATGCTGTCTGGGGCTTCTGTACTCTTCTTCTCTCAAGCCTCACACGGCTTCATTTCACACAGAGCTGCCTGCCTCCATCCTGCATTTCCTAGCACGGTTTGTTGCATATCTGGTACACAATTATTGCCAGCAGCATCGCAATTCTGCTCATCCAAAATACCACTCAGTCGGAAATTCTGACAGCTACAATTTTGCACAGCAGTAATTTCTTTCTGTTATAATTTTCACTCTGTCACTATGTCACTCACGTAAAGGTCAGATACTAGATAACTACATAATGTCACTTAAATCATAGTCACTCGATCACAATGTCACTCGATCACAATGTCACTCGATCACAATGTCACTCGATCACAATATCACTCGATCACAATGTCCCTCGATCACAATTTCACTCAAACACAATGTCACTCGATCACAATGTCACTCGATCACAATATCACTCGATCACAATGTCCCTCGATCACAATTTCACTCAAACACAATGTCACTCGATCACAATGTCACTCGATCACAATGTCCCTCGATCACAATGTCACTCGATCACAATGTCCCTCGATCACAATTTCACTCAAACACAATGTCACTCGATTACAATGTCACTCGATCACAATGTCACTCGATCACAATGTCACTCGATCACAATGTCCCTCGATCACAATGTCACTCGATCACAATGTCCCTCGATCACAATTTCACTCAAACACAATGTCACTCGATTACAATGTCACTCGATCACAATGTCACTCGATCACAATGTCACTCGATCACAATGTCCCTCGATCACAATGTCACTCGATCACAATGTCCCTCGATCACAATTTCACTCAAACACAATGTCACTCGATTACAATGTCACTCGATCACAATGTCACTCGATCACAATGTCACTCGATCACAATGTCACTCGATCACAATGTCACTCGATCACAATGTCACTCGATCACAATGTCACTCGATCACAATGTCCCTCGATCCCAATGTCACTCGATCACAATTTCACTCAAACACAATGTCACTCGGTCGGCATTGTTACTCTTAATCTGAACCTCGCAACTCCAACAGATCGGCAGCGGGGGCCCCTCTGGTTTCTCCCAGGACGTCCGTCACGTGGCCTTCCTCTGCTTGGCCTCGCCCTGGCCAACCTCCAGCCGAAGTCGCGGCAGTCACGGCCTCCTCGAGCTCGCCTGTCTGGCCGAGTCAACCAATCAGAATCTGGAGGAGACCCCGGGTTCGAGTCCTCTACTAGTCGTTAGCAGGTTAGTTTGATTTATCAACGCAACGATAATTTCATCACTAGGAAGATTTTGTCCCTAAGTAAATTTGTTCCCGCCATTGCGCAGCGACGGAGTGACCAAGTGCGGAGTCTTCTGCGTTCTGCACATGACCATGGACAAGATGCGCTACGAGGGCGAGGTGGACATCTTCCGGGCAGTCGAAAAGGTGAAGCGCAATCGGCCGCAGCTGGTTGGCAGCCAGGTGAGTTTTGGTTTCCGAGATTGGGCACCATCTGCCCAATTTATTACTCTCTGATCGTAGTGCAGTATGAAAATTGTGGCCTTTCATGGGGTGTGCTAATGATGAAGCCTTCCGCGGGACAACCATGGCCAGCAGAGAAGTTGCTTCTGGCGCCTTCGATTTTCGCTAAAAACTCCTTTATTAGCGCGTCTGAAAGTGACTGACCTCCTCTGATAATAGCTCTTTCTGCTGCTTCCTGGGCGCTGGTTTTTGGGCTTCAAGCGTCCAAATTCATTCGCCACTGTTCACTCGCATTGCAGCAGGAGTATGAGCAGTGCTACTCCCTGGCGGAGCTGCTAGTCGAGTATTTCTTCTCTGGCCGGGTGTCCATCCAGGACAGTCAGAGCCTGCGGTTTCAGGACCTCGACCGAGTGCCTCCCGTCACCGGCCGGCCGGCCGCAATCGCGGATTTTCGATTTCCAACGTCGCAACCCGACGCCGGCGGGATGGGGCGCCGTACCCTGGACGCTCTGCTGCTGCCCTGCGCCAGGCGGCGCCGGCGGGAGAGGCAGCTGCGATTGGCCGCCGCGATAGTGTGATGTGACGTCATCACTATTATGTGAGAGCAGTAAAATGTTGGCATTTTGCTCAATGTACTGCTGCTTTGAATTATTCAGTAGTATACAGCGAAAAATTGCCCGATTGCCACTTTATACTGCTGGTATAACAATGATAACTCTTAGTTCCTACATTGAGTTTAAGCGAATTGCAAATAAGCATATGCCAGCCATCGTGAATAAAGATCCGAAGATAAACTGACTGCCTAGAAATTATTTTATTGTTTTTTATAAGCGCACAAAGTATCTATGATAAGCATGCACCTCTGTGAATGATTTTCTGAATGAATGAGATTTTGCATTCTTAGAGTTTTTTTCCTCTCAGTCTCCACTCTGTGTTCAAAGCCATCGTATCCAGGTCTCGTCTTATTTAGAGTTTCGAAAATATTTTCAGATTTCATGTAAACCATCCGTTACAAAAGTATTTTTGGAACAAATCCTCGACCTTCAATTTTAATTTTCCTTTTGAAAAAAATTGTTAAATATATCAAATAAAATTTTGAAAACCTTACACGGTGTAAAAGTAAAATATCCGGAGATTTAAATTTTATACCAGACGTTTTATTACCAGAAATCAACTGAATTAATTATCATCTATACAGCAATCTGTTTTTAGCATTAAAAAGGGTACTGAGAAACTGGTGGCAACGGAAGTGCAATTCTATTGTATTAAAAGACTCATAGTCGCACATGTATAAACATATCCTAGTACATGCATGTATGGCTGTAGTCCTTGTGTTCTTGAGCAAGGCACTACAAGTGAAATTTCTGATATTCAGCAGAAGTGACCAATTTATTTGTCCTTTGTAGAAAGAATCTTCACTCTGATAATTAAAGGGTATACAGTGTTGTTTATGGGTCCGGTTAAAAGTTTGATAGAGCTGACCTAGACAATTACAAGTAACTTATAATAAACAGCGTGTACTTTAGCAGAGTATTATTAGTTGATGCTACATGTGGCGCCCGATTTTCTACATGCGGAGTGCATCTTACAACGATTAAGTGAGTTAGTGCAGTAAAATTCAGTCGGTGATCCGATGCCTACTGGCGATCCGCCGCAGCATTTATGATATCCTTATTGCTCATGAAAGCGAAGCAGTGTGTCCCCAGAAGAAAAGCGGGAAAAATACGAAATAATAGGACCGTTCGTAAAAGCGTTTTAGCTTCCGAGAAACGTTCCCGTCAATTCAAAATATCCAAAATGCAAGAAACCGCGCGGCACGAGCGTACGTGCATATATTTAATTTTTTGTCCCCAGTCGTAGCTACTGCTTGATTGGTGGCAATATTTAGTTACTTACTTTTTACTTGAAGGTAAACAAGCCACGAGTAGTCCTACTTTTGTGTAATTAAATCTACGGAAACAATTGTTCTTTGTTAATTGCCCATTCGATTCTTAATCTTGTGCTTAATTTTAAAATTCTTAATTTTAATGTCATCACAAATTCTTGGAATACTTTATTTATTTGATTTAAAGACAAATCTTTAAAAGCATATTTTATTAAGTCATATAAAGACCTTAATAGTTGAAATTAAGAGTTTACATAAATTCTGATATTTTCAGTGGGTCAGATTATTGTTTTCTTGGCTTTGATTAATTTCATTCTATTAAATAAGGCCATTTTACCAATATTAATAACTATACAAGGTGTAAGCTGAACTCCAAGGACTATACTAAGCTCTGCAAAGTGAAATAAAAAACAAATTTATAATTAGCACAAAGTATTTTACCTATATTTTTGGCTTTAATGTTCACAAAAAAGTTTAAAAATATATCTATGCTTCACTTTGAAAATCTTTTTTATGCTTGTAGCTATTTATTCTAACAAATTCTTAGGAGTTTAAATTTTGGCATTATCTTTCGCCTCAGAAATTTTAATTTAGCAATAGCATTTAAACATTTTAATTTTTTATTTACTTCCATATTTCAGTTTTTAAACTCTTGTAGTTTTGAATTGTTGATTCTTATTTTTAGCTGAATTTTTGGCTGATAGTCCTATCAAATGAGAATCAAATTTGCAGCAAATTAGACACAGAAAATGCTTGTCACTGAAAGCACAGCTGAAGTGCTGCATGCAGACCTGTCCAGGTGGTCGGGCATCGACCCACCAGAGATTCCACTGTCTCCGATTGACTCCGTGATGCCGCCCTGTTACATCACCGCCATCTACGTGTTCAAGAATGCCAATGGGTTGGCAGACTTCATGCCGTTCGACTTGCTGTCCGAGGGCTTGAAGCTGGCCATGGTCGACTTCCCGGATCTCAACTACCGGCTGAAGCGAAACTGCACCGGTGACTGCGTACTGGTGACCGAGAACTGCGGGGTCCGGCTGGTCACCGCCAACGCCGACTTCTCGGCTGCCGACCTCGAGGCCATCAATTTCGACCCAGTCAGACTGCCGGCCAGCCTGCTGGATGGCAGCCCCGCTGACTGCGGACAGTTCGTGTGCAAGGTGCTGCTATGGGGGAGATGGGATTGGGGGTGGGAAAGATGGGATTGGGGGTGGGGAAGATGGGATTGAGGGTGGGGAAGATGGAATTGAGGGTGGGGAAGATGGGGTTTTGGGTGGGGGAGATGGGATTGAGGGTGGGGGAGATGGAATTGAGGGTTGGGGTGAGATGGGCTCGGTTAGGGTCATGGTAGCGGAGATGGGATAATTGAGTTGGGATCGTAATGTAAAATCGCACGCACCCGCAGTTCAAGCTGACCCGCCTGTCCGACAACTCGGTGGCGCTAGGCGTCCTGCTGCACCATAACGTGATGGACGGAGACGGCGCATTCGGCTTTATCAACAGGTGCGCTGGAGAAGTTACTCCGTGCGAAGCTAACAAGCACACGAACCACTGAAGGAGCAGATGGTACGCTTGCAAGTTATCAAAATCCAACTTGTAACTTGTGAAATCTATCAAAAACGCCAGGTGGGCCGGCATCTGCCGGGAGCTGCGACAGCGGGGAGGTCGGCCCGCCGAGCCGGAGCTGCAGCGGCCGCCGGTGTCCCGCGACCGGTCGGTGCTGAAGCCCGACGGCGTCCCGTCAAGTGTCGACCACCAAGGTCGCGAGTACGCCTACGTGGAGCCGCAGCCGGCGCCCGAGCCCGAGGTCAAGCCGACGCTGCCAGTAACCCAGGCGCCGCAATTCACGGCCCGTCTGTTCCACCTGAGCGCGGATTTTCTGGCCCGACTGAAGAACAGTGTTAATAGCGAGCCGGGCGAGCAGGTCAGGGAGAGGGGCTCGGTGCGAGATCCCAGCAGATAGCGGGACTTTTATTGTTTGGACGGCAGAAGGTCGTCGCTGGAGGGATTTAGTAGGCAAGTTGGTTGTCGTGGACGCCAAGTTTGTTGTCAGGGACGCCAAGTTGGTTGTCAGGGACGCCAAAGTTTGTTGTCGGGGACGCCAAGTTTGTTGTCAGGGACGCCAAGTTTGTTGTCAGGGACGCCAAGTTGGTTGTCAGGGACGCCAAGTTGGTTGTCAGGGACGCCAAGTTGGTTGTCAGGGACGCCAAGTTGGTTGTCAGGGACGCCAAATTAGTGGTCAGGGACGCCAAGTTGGTTGTCAGGGACGCCAAGTTGGTTGTCAGGGACGCCAAATAGGTTGTCAGGGACGCCAAGTTTGTTGTCAGGGACACCAAGCTGGTTATCAGGGTTGCTAAGTTGGTTGTCAGGGTCGTCCGTCAAATTTGAGGTCAGACACTCAAGCTTTGCCTTTCATGTCTTTTACATGAAAGGACAATACTGTTGTGACAATACTTTTAGCAAACGCTTTCACAACATTTTCGCTTTACACTCCTTTCTTGTTACTCGCCTAGTGTCGAGCGTTCTTTATTATTTGTTATTCATAAGTGATCTAGCCACGTCGGGTTTAAGTTGGCACTCCTTACGTTAGCGAGGCACAAATTCTTATTCTGACTTCTTATTTCAGTTTTTATCTTATCAAGACGCCGGCCGGTCTGCCAGAAACGGTAGAGGGCTGCATGAGACCCAATTTTTAATTTGTTTAATCTTCTCCAGCTCAACTAGTACGTGGGGTCATTGCTAGCAATGTGTGTGACAGTTTCTGAGTAGGAAGGGAAAAAATTCTTTTCAACTTAATTTTATGCTACTCGTTAGTAAGCGATGTCTGTTCTGTTTAAAGAGGTTCAACAGCCTTAACTAATATCTCACAGAGATTATGAATTTGAGCGTCAAGTTTGGTGTGTCAGTGGTTTCAAGTTGGTGTGTCAGTGGTTTCAAGTTGGGGTGTCAGTGGTTTCAAGTTGGGGTGTCAGTGGCTTCAAGTTGTGTATCAGTTGTTGCTATTGAAGTGCTTGTTAGAAAGTCCTTATGGGGTGTCAGGATGGCGCCAGTGCAGTGGGTGTCAGGATGTCGCCAGTTCCTACCAGTGTGAATTACCAGCAGCTCCTGCCCGCCCCTGCAGCCCGCGGTCCAGTGCACCACCAACGACTGCTTGGTGGCGCTGCTGTGGCGCTGCGTCACGAAGGCAAAGCGGCTGCCCGCCGACGCGCCAACGAAATTCGCCATGGCCTGCAACGCCCGCCAGCGCCTGTCGCTGCCGGCCGGCTACGCTGGCAACGCGAATTTCTACATCGCCGACCAGCTGACGGCTGGCGAGGTGGCCGACGGACTCAGCCTGGCCAGCCTGGCTCGCCGGGTTCGCGCCGCGGTGTCGCGCGGCACGGCGCCGGACTACCTGCGCTCCATCCTGCGCTGGCTGGCCGAGCGGCCCGACCGGTCGCGCATCCTGCCGGGCTTCCGGATGTTCGCCAACGACCTGGCCTTCACCTCCTGGGTGCACTTCCCCGTCTACGAGGCCGACTTCGGCTGGGGCCGGCCGTTGCGATTCGCCGTGCCGAGCGCCGGATTCGACGGCCTCGCCGTCCTGATGCCGAGGTTCGACGGCGACGGCTACGATGTGCTGACCGGCTGCGAGGTGGACGCGATGGACCGGCTGGCGGCCATGCCGGAGCTGGCGAGACCGACTTAGGGCCTTCGGATCTGTGCCCTGTCTACCGAATATGCTTGGGTGGAGTTTCAGGTTTTACCCACAGAGATTTTTACTGCAATAGTATAGTGCTCAATGAATTGACAGCATAATTGACAGGGACCTAATTATTGACTAATTATCGCAGAGTGAACCGTCTCGCTTGCGGAATCGCGCAATTATCTCCTAATTAAAGTCCCCCCCAATAGAGCCAGAAAATTTTCACCAATTACCCAGAAGTTTCGTCAGTTTTTATGGATTTTATTGCGTCTGATTTTGCTGATTTTCAGTCCAATCAAAAGAATTAAAAATTTTCTAAACAAATAAATCAGAACTCTCGCTCTAATTCCAAGTAAATATACTCCCCATTTCTCCCTTGCAAATTTATTTCTTTTATTTTAGGCTTCAACAATGACAGGGTGCTAACTACTTAACAAAATCCAAGCTTAAATTTCGCTAGAAGCAATCAAATCAATAATTTTACTAAATTTATAACACAGACACGGTACGGCGCGGCACAGACACTGGCAAAGCTACAGCTAATTAATCCACAATGGCTTGCTGTGATGGGGTTTGTGACCAAAGGAACTGCTATGGGGTTTGTACTGTCTGCATTCATGAGACGGACGAGAAGAAAGGAGCGAGACGCTGGAGAGACGTGAGACTGATATGATGGGACTGAGAAGGCTGGCAGGTCAGAGTGGAGAAAGACAGAAAAGATGGGAGACAGGTGAGATGAGAGGAGAGAGACGGGCATGCTAGGAGAGACAGGTGACAGGTGAGAAGATGAGGGGAGAGAGACGGGCATGTTAGGAGAGACAGGTGACAGGTGAGAAGATGAGGGGAGAGAGACGGACATGCTCGGAGAGACAGGTGACAGGTGAGAAGATGAGGGGAGAGAGACGGACATGCTCGGAGAGACAGGTGACAGGTGAGAAGATGAGGGGAGAGAGACGGACATGCTCGGAGAGACAGGTGACAGGTGAGAAGATGAGGGGAGAGAGACGGACATGCTCGGAGAGACAGGTGACAGGTGAGAAGATGAGGGGAGAGAGACGGACATGCTAGGAGAGACAGGTGACAGGTGAGAAGATGAGGGGGGAGAGACGGACATGCTAGGAGAGACAGGTGACAGGTGAGAAGATGAGGGGAGAGAGACGGACATGCTAGGAGAGACAGGTGACAGGTGAGAAGATGAGGGGGGAGAGACGGACATG
Source organism: Macrostomum lignano (assembly GCA_002269645.1). Classification (NCBI taxonomy): domain Eukaryota; kingdom Metazoa; phylum Platyhelminthes; family Macrostomidae; genus Macrostomum; species Macrostomum lignano. The sequence continues at coordinate 329,187 of NIVC01000275.1, forward strand.
CTAGGAGAGACAGGTGACAGGTGAGAAGATGAGGGGAGAGAGACGGACATGCTAGGAGAGACAGGTGACAGGTGAGAAGATGAGGGGGGAGAGACGGACATGCTAGGAGAGACAGGTGACAGGTGAGAAGATGAGGGGGGAGAGACGGACATGCTAGGAGAGACAGGTGACAGGTGAGAAGATGAGGGGAGAGAGACGGACATGCTAGGAGAGAGAGACAGGTGACAGGTGAGAAGATGAGGGGAGAGAGACGGACATGCTAGGAGAGACAGGTGACAGGTGAGAAGATGAGGGGGGAGAGACGGACATGCTAGGAGAGAGAGACAGGTGACAGGTGAGAAGATGAGGGGAGAGAGACGGACATGCTAGGAGAGACAGGTGACAGGTGAGAAGATGAGGGGAGAGAGACTGTCATGCAAGGAGAGACACATGACATGCAAGGAGGGGCCCCACAACATCAGCAAATTACAAGACACGCAACAACAGTCTAACAAACAAATTAGGTCAAAAGCTCAGTTCGCGACCCTACAGTAAGTTTTAACAGAGGCAAACAGTACAAATCAAGGTAGAAGGGGTGGGTGATAACGCAGGTGCATTGAATGCGGCTAATATGGGTGTGACAGGTGTACCTTGTATGGATTATCAGTGAGACACCGCTAAAACTGATGAATGACACAAACTACACACGCAGTCATAAATAAATATATGGATATATTGATAGCCAGATCGATGTGTACAGAGGAGCATGCGCTTATAAAAATAAATTAATATTCATAATCGATTGCAAATAGTCAAATAAGTTGGTTTAAATTTAATGATAAAATCTGGTTTGGGGTGGCTGAGACTGGTACAGACAATCTACGCATGTAATGTATCGCAATTCTGAACAAGGAACAAAGTAAAAGACAAAGATTTACACACAGAGAGAACAGAGTCTGGCAGAATCTATGCAGGCTTAAAAGGTGCATGAAATATTTGGTTGAGGACTGTAATTGTAAAGAAATTTGCTTTTAAAACACAAATCCGACCTTAACCAAACTTAACCAAAGCAATCCTTCGGACCTCTACTGATGATCACCTGGTTGGGCTGTCCATGAGGTCAGCTGTGTCTCAGTTATCAAAAGATGGGATCTCGGTTATCAAAAGATGGGATCTCGGTTATCATAAGATGGGATCTAAGTTATCAAAAGATGGGATCTCAGTTATCAAAAGATGGGATCTCAGTTATCAAAAGATGGGATCTCAGTTATCATAAGATGGGATCTCAGTTATCAAAAGATGGGATCTCAGTTTCAAAATATGGGATCTCAGTTATCAAAAGATGGGATCTCAGTTATCATAAGATGGGATCTCAGTTATCAAAAGATGGGATCTCAGTTATCAAAAGATGGGATCTCAGTTATCATAAGATGGGATCTCAGTTATCAAAAGATGGGATCTCAGTTATCAAAAGATGGGATCTCAGTTATCAAAAGATGGGATCTCAGTTATCAAAAGATGGGATCTCAGTTATCAAAAGATGGGATCTCAGTTATCAAAAGATGGGATCTCAGTTATCATAAGATGGGATCTCAGTTATCAAAAGATGGGATCTCAGTTATCAAAAGATGGGATCTCAGTTATCATAAGATGGGATCTCAGTTATCAAAAGATGGGATCTCGGTTATCAAAAGATGGGATCTCGGTTATCATAAGATGGGATCTAAGTTATCAAAAGATGGGATCTCAGTTATCAAAAGATGGGATCTCAGTTATCATAAGATGGGATCTCAGTTATCAAAAGATGGGATCTCAGTTATCAAAAGATGGGATCTCAGTTATCAAAAGATGGGATCTCAGTTATCATAAGATGGGATCTCAGTTTTAGAGGGTGAAGTATACAGGCAATCTCAGTATCGAAGGAAAGGATTTAAGCAAGCATCTACAGATGACATTTCAATATCAGAGATCAGTGGATGATATCTCAGCACGAGAGACTGCGATATCAGTTTAACAACATGTCGGTAATAATTAATCTAATAAAATCAAAGAAATAAAACTGGGGAAATCTTTTGCAGCTACAAGAGACCGTCTCGGACTTCGGCCTAGAAGGACGCCGCCGCTCCGCTGCCTGTCATAGCGGCGGCGGTGGCGGCGGCTGCGGCGCCAACCTGCCTGAAGATATGGCCGGCCGGCTTGACAAAGTGGAAGTCCTGCGCCCGGCAGTGGGCGCACGCGGCCGCCTGGCTGAAGTGGGAGAAGGCGCTGGGCAGCTCGGCGGAGTCCTTCACGGCTGGCCGGCGGCAGTGGGCGCACATCAGGCGGTCCGGGCAGCACGGGCAGCAGGCGAACACATCAAACAGGTAGACACCGCCAATCAGCAGGTGGGAGCCATCCCAGACTCGCTGGCAGAACCGGCAGCGGCTGTGCAGGGTGGACACACAGGCGCAGTGCATGCAGACAGCGTGCAGGTAGCCTTTGCCGCAGGCTGGGCTGTCCTTGTTGTGGCGCAGCGGGCTGAGGAAGAAGGTGCCGTCCACCAGGGGGAAGTGGTCGTAGACGGGCATCTGGCGGGAGCAGAGGACGCAGGCGACGGTTGGGCAGCGGCAGGCGGTCAGGGTGGTGAGCACCAGAGACTTGAGCTCGTCATTCTCTGTTGAGCTGTCGTCCTCGGTGACAATGTGGAACTTGTTCTGCTTCCAGCGGGGCAGCGCCTTCAGACTGTCGTAGTTGTCGCTGCGCCTCTGGAAGATGTTGCCCCGGCTGTGGCCGCCGCCGCTGGCCGAAGCCGCGGCCGCGGCAGTGTAGACAGGCGAGGAGAAGGGCAGCGGGGCGCCGGGCGCGTTGCCGTCGGTCTGCGGCGGGCTCAGGCTGAAGTTGCCACTCTGGTTGGACGAGTTGCTGAGGTGCCGGAACCGTCTGCTGATCATGTCGGTCGGGCTGTAGGAGGAGCCACCGGCCACCAGGCCGTTGGTCTGGCGCTTGCGGACCCCGGCGGCGATGAGCTGCGGCGGCGACTGCCGGGTGTCCCGGCTGACCTGGCCGCGGCCGCAGGGGCACCGGATCTTTCCCATGGTGCCAGGGGCGCGCAGTTTGGAGGCGTTGAGCAGGACGCGCTCCCAGCGGCCAAAACAGTCAGCATGGGCCCACAGGCCTGGTTGGGAGAGATCATGTTTGTGACACACGACAAGTAAACGGCGGGAGTAACTATATCCCCTCGGCCTCGTCATATTATTAGTCTTAAAGATACGTGGAAATTTTCAAGTCAATACTAATTGCAAGGACTACTCAATTAATCCTTGAGTTGTCCTTGGTCTGTTGAAATGGGTGGCATTAAGAAACACAAAATACAATTAGAAACGTTTCAATTTTAGCACAGGGGATCTGTACTGTGTTTGCGCAATTCACTAAGTACATGCATGCTTGTAAGTTTCTGGCTTTTTAGCGTAATATAATCCTTGCCAAAGGGAGCCAGAGAATGCTTCACAGTTTTGAACAATTCATCACTTCGGTTTTCTCTACTTTCACCTTTGTCAATCGATTTTTTGGTGCTAAGTTGCTTTGCACTTTAAATAAACAGCCGAGCTGCTTGCTGATTGACTGACTCACTGTGACTGCAGTGCGCGTTGGAGCAGACCAGCTTGACAGCGTCGCCTGGCTCGTCGGGATCAATCATGAGATCGCCGGGGTCCAGGCAGCCGTTCAGCGCGTGGCCCGGCTTGCTGGGGTCCGGCTCGGCGTGCAGGCAGCAGGGAACACCCGGCGACACGGCGATGCCGTTCTCCACGGGTGACTCGGAAGCTTTGCGCACTCGACTGCTGGACATTGTTGACTTGCCCTGTGCCCGGCTGACTGCTCCGCTTAAAACAAGAGGAATCGTTTGAAATGGCGGCGACGGGCGAGGATCAAGAAAGGAAAAGTAAAGGATGGCGATAGAGACTATGACGCGATGAGGAGATGACGGGGCGAGGAGATGGGAGAAAGGAATGACAGGGTGCGAGGCCTCGCTTAGGTTCAATTTGCTAAAAATGAGAGAGGAGAAAACAGGCAATGTCTGGCTTAGCAGTGCGCTTTTCTATCTGCGCAACTAAATGTACGCGAATACACGCCTGCCTCTCCCAACATGCTTTCCTGTCTTTCTGATCTCGGAAAGCGCTTGCCGGGGCCTGTGAATGGAGAAGCGGGCGGACGGCTCTCTGACCCTCTCAGAGAGCGTGAATGTACATTCAGCCTTTCCCTCAAGAGTGTACAATCAAACCTCCCCTCAAAACAGTGTACATTCCTATCTTTCCAGAACTTTCTAGCTAGCTGGCATTAGTTCTTCCCCCTTATTTTAGACAGCGTACACTGGAACACAAGTTTTTCTCTCCAATGGCCCGGCCGGGGAGGGCGGGGTCTATTTGCAAGGAAACGCGACTTGCACTTTAAAACCGCCGCATCTAGTGTCTGTACTTAGCCAAGTCTATGCTATGCGGAGCTGAGGGTGAGAGGCTCTAGCAAGCGGTCGGGTGAGACAGTTGGCAATGCGGAGTACGCCACACACACACACACACACACACACACACACACACACACACACACACACACACACACACACATTCAGTAAGAGGCCCGACAAGGCTAATTCGGCTAAAGAAAAGTAGGAAGGGCCGGCAGCCCCCCCCCTGGTCAGGTGACCAAGGGAAGCTAGTGAACAATGATGCACTTCTTTCGTTCATTTGCTAATGTACAAGGCCGCCTGCACAGCAATGCTAACTTCAACTGCATTAGGCGATTAACATTATTTTGCATGTAGTAAAGAGTCCTCAGACTCCTCTAAAGAGTCATAAGACTGCCGGCCACAAATATTGTGAAATTCAGAAGTATCTTAATAGCTTTTAGAGAAGAGTCAATTCTTTTTTAAATCAAGTTTAGATGTACAAAATAAGAGGCTGGCCGTATGTATGGTTTTATTACAATTAAACTATATATAATTTAATATGATTGCCATGTTTATATATATATATTTTAATTTAAAATATACTCAGCCGCAGGAGACAACTTAAGGTTGGTTTAATCAATGAGCGGAGCGGCATGCGATCAATAATATTTATAGATCAATCGAAAGAAAACGTGAGCAAACTACTCGTGCACTAAACACTAACTGGAAGCAATAAACGGTGACAAGAGCCGCTAAATGATCACATCCACATTGTCTATAGAGACTGAATTTACTGTGAACTATGCCTATTGTGCTGCTATGTTGGAAATAAAGTCTGCGTTCGCAATCAAAACGGGGTTTGCATTGTATAAAATCTTCAAGTATAAGGGTTAAAACACATCCTCCTCGAATACTAACAATGGGAGAAATGAATGATGACGAGCATAAGACTGATTGGTTAAAAGGCAAGTCTTAAGGCTTGAGTGCTGGGGTCGGGCAGATGAGGGTGCACTGAAGGGCTGGGACAGCTGAGGGCGCACTGAAGGGCTGGGACAGTTGAGGGTGCACTGAAGGGCTGGGACAGCTAAGGGTGCACTGAAGGGCTGGGTCAGCTGAGGGTGCACTGAAGGGCTGGGTCAGCTAAGGGTGCACTGAAGGGCTGGGGCAGCTGATGGCGCACTGAAGGGCTGGGACAGCTGAGGGTGCACTGAAGGATACAAGAATAAAAATCGTATAAAACTACTGAATAACAGATGAATAAATGTGAAGCCAGATTAGGAAACCAGCCCAGTCACAGTAACAAGTGTACATGCTGTTAATAATTAATGAGATTAAATATGCACACATGGATAAAAACGAGTACTGTTGACACCGAATCTGAGAATGACGCTTGCCCGAGTCATCGTTAGAATATTGATGACAATTTAGAATTGTAATGAGCAAACATAAGCCAGGAAAATTCAAGAGATGCATGGCAGATCTACAGAACTGAGAGAATAGAAAGTTTGTCAAAAAAAAACAAAAATTTGTTTCTAATCCAGATTCTACTATACACATCTTGCTAGTTTAGAAGTCTCGGGGCGCAGTTTCCAATCCAGATTCTACTATACACATCTTGCTAGTTTAGAAGTCTCGGGGCGCAGTTTCCAATCCAGATTCTACTATACACATCTTGCTAGTTTAGAAGTCTCGGGGGCGCAGTTTCCAATCCAGATTCTACTATACACATCTCGCTAGTTTAGAAGTCTCGGGGGCGCAGTTTCCAATCCAGATTCTACTATACACATCTTGCTAGCTTAGAAGTCCCGGGCAGAAGCCGCGGTCAAACGTAGGTATTGTTAGTCCGCTCGGCGGCATTCATCTGGGCCAGCTGCTTCAGCGGCAGCAGTAGAAAGGTGTCCATGTCGCGGTTGTGCTTGCCCAGCGAGTTCACCCGGTAGTGCGCGACCAGCTCCTCCAGGCTGGGGAACGAGGTCGGACTGACGTAGTCGAAGCCGCACCGGCCGGTCTGCTGCTGGCCGGCGCCCAGCTCCATGAAGATCTTGCAGAAGCGGACACCGCACGGACTGCGGACGGACAGCACTAGGCTCTCCTCGCCACCTGAGCGAGACGCGTGAATCAGGAAGGTGCCGATTGGCGCATTGTCCAGATGGCGCAGCAGCGGGTCGGCCTTGGTGATCTGCCTGTCCAGCCAGTCGGCGGGGTCCCACGGCGCCGCGGAGGTCGAACCCACCGGGTCCTCGGCCAGCGACAGTCGCTCGAAGCTGTCGGCGCAGCCGGGGAAGTAGCCGCCGAGATTGGCGGCGTCCTCGGCGTCCACCGTCTCGCGCAGCACGCCGTACAGGGTCATCAGGATGGCCTTGAGGCGGATGCGCTTCTCCTGGATTGCGCGAACGTCTCCGCGCATCGTGCGCACCTCGGCCTGCATCACCTGGCTATCGTGCCGGATCCGCTGCGCCTCCTTCTCGGCCGCTTCCTGCCTGGACCGGTACATCTGCATGCGGCTCACCTGCGGAATGGGCGGCGGGGGTGGCTTTATGGGTTGCCAGCGGTATGCTGCTTGCGGGATCAGGTAGAAACAGGTGAGGAGAAGGGAGCATAGGGAGAATCCAGATGGGAGCATAGGGAGAATCCAGATGGGATCATAGGGAGAATCCAGATGGGAGCATAGGGAGAATCCAGATGGGGATCGAGGGAACCCATATGGGGATCAGGGGAGAATCAATATGGGGATTAAGGGAAAATTCCGAGAATACCGATACTCACGATTCCACTCCAATAAACTTATCACTCACCTGCGAGTCCCGATTGGTCTTCATGAGCTGTTCCAGAGCACTGCGCCGCTCAATGAGTCTGTCCATCTTGGCGATATTGTTGGTAAGGGTGAGCACGACCTGCGAGTAGCACTTAGCGCCGCGCTCCGCCTCCAGCTGCTGATCCTTTAGCGTTCCCATAGTAACAATGTTCTCGTCCATCTTTGTAAACACGTCGGAGATTTCGCGACCCATTTCTTGGTAGAGGGTCAGCAGCTCCTGCCTCATCTGGGCGGGAAAACCAATTCGAGATGGGATCAATACGACTCATACGAGCCTCATGCGCCCCATCACTCGATTCTTCCCATCTCCACAATCTTCCCCCTTTCCGTCACTCCAATTCTTCCCCTTTCTCGTCACTCCAATTCTACCCCTTTCTCGTCATTCCAATTCTTCCCATTCCCGTTACTTCAATTCTTCCTCTTTCCTGTCACCCCCAATTCTTCTCCTTTCTCGTCACTCCAATTCTTCCCCATTCTCAAAAAAATAATCTTCCCCCTTTCTCGTCACTCCCAATTCTTCCTCTTTATCGTCACTCCCATTTTTCCCCTTTCTCGACCCTCCAATTCTTCCCCTTTCCTGTCACTCAAATTCTTCCCTTTTCTCGTCACCCCAATGCTTCCTCTTTCTCGTCACCCCAATTCTTCCCCATTCTCGTCACTCCTAATTCTTCCCCTTTCTCGTCACCACAATTCTTCCCTTTCCTGTCACTCAAATTCTTCCCTTTTCTCGTCACCTTAATTCTTCCCCTTTCTCGTAAATCGAATTCTCCCCTTTCCTGTCACTCAAATTCTTCCCCCTTTCTCGTCCCTACCAAATCTCTCTTTTCTCGTCACTCTAATTTTTCCCCTTTCTCTTAAATGCAATTCTTCCGCATTCTCTGACTCTAATTCTTCCCCACACCCTGCAACCCAAATTCCTCCCCTACGAGTGAACAGCAAAACACAGATCCCCAGCTCACTTCTTCGCTGTTCCCCTTGGAGGCAGATTCAGCTGGGCAGCCTGCAAACTTGCTAATGGGATAGAGGAGCAACACGTCCAGGTTGTTATTGTACTCGCGCAGCGAATTGTAGGTGTAGTGATTGATGACCTGGGCTACCGTGTAGAACTCGGTGGCCCGCTCGGAGAAGCCGTACGTGACCCGGTCGCCGGTCTTGTAGCGCGGATAGATTCTAATCAGCTTGTTCTCGCCGTCCTTCTTCAGAGTCAGCGTGTAGCCGCCGCTCATGTTGGCGGCGTTGCGCACTAGGAATGAGCCGTCCGGCCGGTTGGCCAGCACGGCTTGAACCTCCGACTTGGAGATGTCGCCCCAGTACCACGGTTGCTCGGGCAGGGAGATGTGATCCACCTGCGGGATGGCGCAGCGGTTGCTTTTAGTTGTCAAGCCGGTTTCACTTATGAGCTAGTTGCTAGGCAGTTCTGGGGATTGGATATAATTGGGGTTGGGGTTTGAGATCGGGAATCGGGATAGTGATGGGATTTGAGATTGGGAATCGGGACAGCGATGGGATTTGAGATTGGAAATCGGAACACTGATGGGATTTGAGATTGGGAATCGGGACACTGATGGGATTTGAGATTGGGAATCGGGACACTGATGGGATTTGAGATTGGGAATCGGGACAGCGATGGGATTTGAGATTGGGAATCGGGACAGTGATGGGATTTGAGATTGGGAATCGGGACAGTGATGGGATTTGAGATTGAGAATGTGGATGGGATTTGAGATTGGGAATCTGGATGGGATTTGAGATTGGGAATCATGATGGGATTTGAGATTGGGAATCATGATGGGATTTGAGATTGGGAATCTGGACAGTGATGGGATTTGAGATTGAGAATCGGGATGGGATTTGAGATTGGGAATCGGGATGGGATTTAAGATTGAGAATCTGGATGGGATTTGAGATTGGGAATCAGGATGGCATTTGAGATTGGAAATCGGGATGGGATTTGAGATTGAGAATCTGGATGGGATTTGAGATTGGGAATCATGATGGGATTTGAGATTGGGAATCTGGATGGGATTTGAGATTGGGAATCATGATGGGATTTGAGATTGGGAATCTGGATGGGATTTGAGATTGGGAATCATGATGGGATTTGAGATTGGGAATCAAGATGGGATTTGAGATTGGGAATCTGGATGGGATTTGAGATTGGGAATCTGGATGGGGTTTGAGATCGGGAATCGGGACAGTGATGGGATTTGAGATTGGAAATCAGGACACTGATGGGATTTGAGATTGGGAATCGGGACAGCGATGGGATTTGAGATTGGGAATCGGGACAGTGATGGGATTTGAGATTGGGAATCGGGACAGTGATGGGATTTGAGATTGAGAATGTGGATGGGATTTGAGATTGGGAATCTGGATGGGATTTGAGATTGGGAATCATGATGGGATTTGAGATTGGGAATCATGATGGGATTTGAGATTGGGAATCTGGACAGTGATGGGATTTGAGATTGAGAATCGGGATGGGATTTGAGATTGGGAATCGGGATGGGATTTAAGATTGAGAATCTGGATGGGATTTGAGATTGGGAATCAGGATGGCATTTGAGATTGGAAATCGGGATGGGATTTGAGATTGAGAATCTGGATGGGATTTGAGATTGGGAATCATGATGGGATTTGAGATTGGGAATCTGGATGGGATTTGAGATTGGGAATCATGATGGGATTTGAGATTGGGAATCTGGATGGGATTTGAGATTGGGAATCATGATGGGATTTGAGATTGGGAATCAAGATGGGATTTGAGATTGGGAATCTGGATGGGATTTGAGATTGGGAATCTGGATGGGATTTGAGATTGGGAATCTGGATGGGATTTGAGATTGGGAATCTGGATGGGATTTGAGATTGGGAATCTGGATGGGATTTGAGATTGGGAATCTGGATGGGATTTGAGATCAGAAATCTGGATGGGATTTGAGATTGGGAATCGGGATGGGATTTGAGATTGGGAATCTGGATGGGATTTGAGATCAGAAATCTGGATGGGATTTGAGATTGGAAATCAGGACACTGATGGGATTTGAGATTGGGAATCGGGATGGGATTTGAGATTGGGAATCTGGATGGGATTTGAGATTGGGAATCTAGATGGGATTTGAGATTGGGAATCTGGATGGGATTTGAGATTGGGAATCCGGATGGGATTTGAGATTGGGAATCTGGATGGGATTTGAGATCAGAAATCTGGATGGGATTTGAGATTGGGAATCGGGATGGGATTTGAGATTGGGAATCTGGATGGGATTTGAGATCAGAAATCTGGATGGGATTTGAGATTGGGAATCATGATGGGATTTGAGATTGGGAATCGGGATGGGATTTGAGATTGGGAATCGGGATGGAATTTGAGATTGGGAATTGGGACAGTGATGGGATTTGAGATTGGGAATCGGGATGGGATTTGAGATTGGGAATCGGGATGGGATTTGAGATTGGGAATCGGGATGGGATTTAAGATTGGGAATCTGGATGGGATTTGGGATTGGGAATCTAGATGGGATTTGGGATTGGGAATCTGGATGGGATTTGAGATTGGGAATCGGGATGGGATTTGAGATTGGGAATCGGGACAGTGATACGATACGATACAGTAACTGTAGGGTATAGGACCAAGGAAGGCTCACAACCACCCCAGGGAGACAGCAGCCAGACTGAGGAACGAACCTGAGACGGGTCGTTAAGCACCAGAAATGAAGGCAGCACGCAGCCCCAGCGGCCGTGGGACAGCACCCCCTTGGCAACGTCGTGCAATGGCACAACACAAGGCCGACTGTGCTCGCCGGCCACCATCCCGGTCACTCGGGACCAGGCCGGACGGAGCAGCAGCTGGCCGAAAACGCGCGACCACGAAATGAAATACTGACGGTCGGCGTTTCGAACCCGCCTGAAGATCTGCACAAAGTGGCACATGAGGTGCTGCAGAGTAGCCCTATGATGGTCGGGGGCCTCCGACAGCAGACGGCGGAGCTCCACGGCCTGCTGATGCAGCTGGCTGGCAGGCAGGTCCATGAGGCGGACGAATCTGCGCGGGAGGCGAGTGACAGATTCGCTGGGGTGAGAGGGCGACTCTCTGGGATGAGAGGGCGACTCTCTGGGATGAGAGGGCGACTCTCTGGGATGAGAGGGCGACTCTCTGGGATGAGAGGGCGACTCTCTGGGATGAGAGGGCGACTCTCTAGGGTAAGAGGGCGAATCTCTAGAATGAGAGGGCGACTCTCTGGGATGAGAGGGCGACTCTCTGGGATGAGAGGGCGACTCTCTGGGATGAGAGGGCGACTCTCTGGGATGAGAGGGCGACTCGTTGGTATGAGAGGGCGACTCTCTGACAGGTAGGAAGCGATTCTCAGACTTGGAACTCTCTGATGCGCCAATGCCAGCCTTCAGTCTCACTTGTCGTAGTGCTGGCAGGGCAGCAGTGAGGTCGGCAGCTCCTGCAGCCACAGTTTGAGCAGCTGGGCCGCCAACTTGCCGTCCAGTTTATTAAACGCGGCCGGCCCAACTCCGCAGCCGAAGTCGGCGCGAAGGGCTTCAACGTCGGCGGCGGTCCGCCTGAAACGGTAGAACTGCAGCAGGTCGCCTGGATAAGTGAGGCTCTCCCGCTCCACTGTGTAAGTGCACAGCCGGACAATATAGGGCACCAGGTGCGAGGCCGCCTCCGGTGCCATGGAGTCGGGCGCGTCGGACAGAGCCGGCTGGTCAGAGTGGGCCAGGCTGTCGTACACGTTGGTGGAGTCGGCGTAGTTGTCCAGCTTGCGGCGAAAGCTCTCGTCTGGCAGCTGCTGCTCGCCTGCGGCTACCTGCTCATCAATGGACGCGCCGAACACGATGGACGGCACCATAGGCGGCACGGTGGGTCGGCAGGATTCGTCACCTTCAGCACCGGTTGCCCCCCACCGGTGAAACCTGGCGCAGTGCCGATGCGCGACCCGGCCGCAGACGGTGCACTGCAGGCCCTGCTGGTAGATGCCCAGCAGCCGGAGCCCGCAAGCTGCGCACTCAGTCTGGTGTCCGGCAAAGCTGGCCAGCCGCATCCGATGCCCGGCCGGACTGTCCGGATGTCCGAGCCGCCACTCGGTTCCGGCTTTGTCCGCCTCTGGCCAGTCGCGGTAGCCGGCCAGCAGTTGCTCCAAGGCGGCCGAGATCGCCCGCCGGTGCGGTACATCCTGCATCCGCCAGTCCTTCTCCAGCACCTGGTCCGTGAGACCGCGGAGGCACGCGCCGCCTGTTCGGAGTTGAAAGGGGCGGCGATGAGGAATCGAGAGTTTGGATTCCGAATTTACAAATCCCAAAAGTGTGGGAATGGTTTTCAACCCACATGAACTGCAGATTACACCAGATACAGATCCCAAAACAGTAAAGCCATAGATCCCAAAACAGTAAAGCCACAGATCCCGATGAATAAAAGCCAATCAACAGCAGCCATCAGTTACCCGGGAAGCCCCGCTGGCCGAGATATTTGCAGCAAGAGTCCAAGAACCGGCTGAGGTTGGCAACGCACAGCCACTCCAGCACCATGCGGCTGGTCCAGGCTTCCACCAGCACGGGTTCCCAGTGCAAATACAGGTAGTGAGAATCGTCCGGCGGCGGGGCGAAGCCGTCGCAACCGACCAGAAGCTGCGACCCGGCGCCCGCCTCGGAGTCAGCAACGTCGCCGTATTTGTCGTCGACATCGCCGGAAGCCGCCGCCACAGCAGCGGCTGTACAGGACAGGTGAAAGACGCGCTTGCAGACGGCGCACTGCGCGGCGCCGCAGTTCCACAGATAGTCCTGGCACAGGGTGCAATAGCGCGGGCCGGACACGAACACGGTCGGGCCGCCAGGCAGGGCGTGCCGCCGTCGCTCCCGACTGCTGCTGGCCGCGGAGTCGCCACTGCTGCTGTCCGAGAGCTGAGGGCCTGACAAGCCTGGCATATTGGGATATGGGATCAAAATTGGGGACGTTGCAAACTGGGAAACAGTGGGAATAGGATGGGGATCACAGTGCGAATAGGGTGGGGATCACAGTGCGAATAGGATGGGGATCACAGTGGGAATAGAATGGGGATCACAGTGCGAATAGGGTGGGGATCACAGTGCGAATAGGATGGGGATCACAGTGGGAATAGGGTGGGGATCAGTGGGAATTGGGTGGGGATCACAGTGCGAATAGGGTGGGGATCACAGTGGGAATATGGTGGGGATCAGTGGGAATTGGGTGGGGATCACAGTGCGAATAGGGTGGGGATCACAGTGCGAATAGGATAGGGATCACAGTGGGAATAGGGTGGGGATCACAGTGGGAATAGGGTGGGGATCACAGTGGGAATAGGGTGGGGATCACAGTGGGAATATGGTGGGGATCAGTGGGAATAGGGTGGGGATTACAGTGGAAATAGGGTGGGGATTACAGTGGAAATAGGGTCGAGATCACAGTGGGAATTGGGTGGGGATCAGAGTGGGAATTGGGTGGGGATCGCACAGTGGGAATTGGGTGGGGATCGCACAGTGGGAATTGGGTGGGGATCGCACAGTGGGAATTGGGTGGGGATCGCACAGTGGGAATTGGGTGGGGATCACAGTGGGAATAGTTTGGGGATTACAGTGGAAATAGGATTGGGTTACTGAGTAAGAGTATTCTGAGTAGCCAGGGTATCTTCAACCAATCAAAACAAGCAAAGAGCACAAAGCAAGGTCTGGAGAGTTGCCAGGATCAAGGAGAGAGAGAGCACTCCCGCCCTTACCAGCGTCAGTGGAGGGGTCATCCGCCTGCACCAGCTGCAGATACTTGGTGGGCACCAGGCCCTCCCGATTCTGATAGCGCACCCGGCAGGTGCCAGGCAGGACTGCGGTGGACACCGAAGACTCCGCAGGTGCCAAGCCAATCAGCTGAGCCCCAGCCTCCAGCACAGAGATGAAGCCAGCGGCCACTTCCTCATCGCTAGGAATAAATGGCTGCAGACAGCGATAGACAATGGCTAATGGTTTTGGTGGCTCTGTGGCCATCAGTTGGCCACAGTTGAAGCTGCAATCATGGGATTGTTGGAATGATATTTTCTGAAATCAATCACATACCTAGATAGATACAGACAAATCAGTTTTAGCATTGTGGATTTGTTGTCTCATTGCAAAAGTAACAAATATTGGCAGGAAGGCTGCAGACACCCTGGCGCAATGCCTTTGGTAGCATTGGTCTTAGCTAGTCTTGGGATAATTCTGCCCATTCCACTGACTTGTAAGGACATAAAAGCATATACCAATATTTAAGCAGGCACATACTCATATGCACGCTTGCACAGGGTGTACTGCAGAAAACTTTTTAATTGTTAGACATAGGCAAATTCTGCACCTTAGTGGTTGGCCATTATAGGTGAGAGGCAATTTAATCCTTAGCAAATTTTGTACACAAGCCCTAAATGAATATGGCTATGCACAGAATCAAACTAGAGGTTCCCATTTTTCAATTCTTAACCAACATTTTGTATTTCATATATTTGACATTTTGATAAATTTCCAAATTTCACTTTTTTAGCACATTTGATTTCTTGCCCCTAGATGGGAAACAACTTTTAATATATAGAATTATTTTTATAATAAGAAAAAATCAAACATTGGCAATAGTGAATGATAATAAAAATAATAATTTTCCTAGAGTCTCCTTTAGAATTCTAGGCTGAGACAAATGTTTATAGATCTTAAAGCAAATCTTTTTGCTATTTTGATTATATTAATAGTCTATTAAATATATCAACACTATAAAAAAGGCTTAGACTAGCCTAATTAAATTAAAACCTAAATACAGATACTTATAAATATACTTTTAGGCAAAAAAGCTTATATAGGCAAAGTGCATTAAAAAAGTAGTTTGATTATTAAAAAATTAAGATAGAAATATTTTTATTACTTGACTAATATCAAAAAAGCTTTTAATTTAGGCAAGCAAAATTTATCAGTCACCAAAAACAACTTTTAAAATCTCATTGGAGCACTTATTAAAACTAAATAAACAATGTTAATAATAGACAAAATGGCTATATAAAACAAGTGTTGCAAGTTGACTTGCTCTATTAATATATATTCTTAATATTGTATAATAAACACAGCCTCTACTATACTATATAAATATTCTAAACCATTGTTGTTATTTTTAAAGTAATACATTTATACTACTAAGTATACTTAGTGTTGTTAACTATTTTTAGCTTTGGTACTTGCATCATTTGCATCAAAATACAAAAGAAGTGAATATATTGATATCATAAAATTTATATAGGCAATATGCATCCAAAAAGGAAAGCACAAAAGAAGTGAAAACAAAATTGTATTTTATAGAGCAACAACAAACAATTATATAAATTAAAATAATGCTAAAATGGTTATGCCCTATTGGAATAAGTTGACAAAACGCGGACGACCGTCCGTCACATTTTTGGATTCTCCTGGTGTCGCGTCGCGCGACAGTGGTGTCAAGTGGTGTGTCGCGTCGCGCGACACTGGAAACCTGGTGTCGTCATGAGTCGCGTCGCGGCCTGGACCTGTAGCCAAAACCTTGCAAACTGTGTTTCATTGTAATATGTTCATGGTTGTTTCTCGTATTTAAATGTTTCAAATGTGTTTATTAAGTTCTTGAATTGTTCTTTTTTATTTTGACAGTAAAGTAACTAATACTTCAAGTATGTTACTTATTTTTTGTAACTATTTTTAGAAATGTTACTTGTTAGTTACAATGCGTGCACTGTTTTTCTAAGTGTTGTACCTTTGTTGTTTTACTGTGTTTATTGTTTTTAAATTTCTTTTCTTTTTCCGCAAAATTGAAAGGAATACTCTCGTCCCTTGCCTCATGGTCTCGGTGTTGGGAGTGAATGGCAGAACAGGAATTGTCAATTGCAACGTGGCTGCTGTGGCGTCCTCCCCCCCCCCCCAGTCATTCGGTCAACAGACATCAGTGTTGCATCGCGCGTCGCAGCCCCCGCGTTAAAAAAATTTGGTGTCATGTCGTGCTTTTGTAGGCACAATTTTAGCACCCATGTCGCGCGTCCGCAGGTTTTTGAAACTTATTCCAATAATAGGGTGGTTATGTAAAATAGTTAAAAAAATCCTAAGTGTTTACAAAGTATCACAAAGTAAAATTTACCACAAAATTTAATTGATCATAAAAGTAAAAAGTAGCTCCACCCCCTTTTTGTTAATTATAAACTTCAATTAGGGGGCCTAAGCATTTTCAACTTCTATTACAAATTATTAAATCTCTTGTTCTAACAGTACAAAATGCAATAGACCTACAACACTTTGTTTTATGTGGCCATTTTAATGGTGTGACTATTTTGTTATGTGGCACATTTTGATGGCATCCCATTTTGATATTGTTAGTTAGTTTTTTGTTAAAAATCATAAATCTTCATTAATAGTTTATTTAAAATAAAAAAATTTAACAAATAAAACTTAAGTTATGTTGTCATTTGATATCTATTGGTAGCCTTAAGCTATCAAATTTATTGTGTAGGCTAGGCTCTATACATGTTATGTTATTGTTAAATATGTAAAAGAAAAACAAGAAAACTTAGAAAACTAGGCCTAGGGCCTACAGAAAATATATATTATTTAAGCCTAGTTTTAAAATAGTATAAAGTGCCTCTTGTTGCACTATTTATACCATAGTCCGTAAGCCCTAACCATAGCCCATAGGCCTAAAATCCTCCATTCCCAATACCTTGGTTGGCTTTACCTATAACATTACATAACACATAGTTGGGTTGAAGCTACCAACCAACCAACACAGTGAAGCTTGAATTTGAAATAAGCACCATGCATTAAAGGGTGCTGGTCACTTCGTCAACTGGCGTTTCGTCAAATGGTTGACGAAGTGACTATTTGGCAGGGTAGGGTATTTGCTATTGACGAAGTGACCAAAGTCTAGTGGGTGGTCATAGGCCTACTGATTGGTCAGTTAACGAAGGGACCGAGATCAATGAACCCAGTTGACAAAACGAAACAACAAACTTTGAATAAGTTTACTCGATGGAAGGGGATTGGCTATTATTTTTTATTTTTCCTTCGTTCGAAGTGCATGCCATGTCAAATGCGTTACTCGATGATGCCAAATCAAGGACGTCGTAAATACGTATAAATTATTAAGCATTTGTTCACAAGTCTTAATTGTAGTTCTTGAGGTTAATTTTTATTAATCAATTTTAATTGCTTAACTGTTTATCGTTATTAATTGTTCTTTTTTGAAATAGCTTTTCCTTTGTTGTAATTCAATGAATTTTAATATCGCAAAAATTCAAATGTTCAGTATGTAATTAGAAATGTCGACTGCAGCAGCAGTGTTGGTGTGGTACGCGATTTAAAATTAATTAAACTGCTTAATCCGCTTCATTCATGTGAGAGTTTAACAGAAGAATTATTGGCACAGATGCAGTCATGAACATATATACATACTACTACTGCATTGTATAATACGAGTATGTACGTAATGCACAGTGACGAAGTGACCACGTTTAGAGGTCCACTGATTGGCCAGTTGACGAAGTGACCCGAGGGCAATAGCTTCCCAGTTGACGAAACGCCAGTTGACGATTTGACTAGGATCCGCATTAAAAACCCCTTATATTAGTGGCAAAACTATGAATTTGATCCTATCAAAATAGCAACTTATATATATTTATATATATATATATATATATGACTTATTATATAAGCCAAGAAGTCTCAAAATTTAAGTAACTTTCAATGTGAGTTGGGTTGTAATTTGAGAGCTATGAAACTGGGGCTGCTTAATCACAGTTAGAAAATGTCAGCTGGTAAATATAGCGGCCACAAAAAGTCGGCAAACTAAAACCTGAACTGACAAAAGTCGGCTAATGGGTTTCACAATTGCTCTGAAATTTCAGACCGATTACATTCAAAACGATTCGTCTATAATTTTTAACAAAATTGACCTGCTTCAACCATCTTTGTCGCAAGTATTAAGCAATTGCTTGGCATCTAATTAGCTCTATAAAGTGACGATTTTCTGAAGTGAAAAAAATTAAGATACATCGATTCATAGATTGCCTAAAAATAATTGAGGCAGACATTACATATTTTGATGTGTATTGCCTTTCTTATGGCTCTATTGATATTCATAAAACTTTACGCGCAGAAAGTTAGTGTTCTATGTTAATTCTCAGTGTTCTAAATCTACCATCCTATATACTAAAAATGAAATGCTTCCTCCTAATACTAAAACTGACGCGATGTTTGTCTGTCTGTCTGTCTGTCTGTATGTAGCAAGTGAACTCCTACAATACTGCCAAGTCAGCGTCGAAACTTATATGGGAAAACTGCAAATTTTCCGGAGCAGGCTTTAGGCTATTTTAATTTTTAATTTTCACATTTTAACATCCCTAAAAAAGCAGAAAACTGTTTTTTTAACCCCCAATAACCTTCTTTGGCCACTCTGACTAGGGCTGCAGCCAGTTTGTAAAAATAGCCACCCCAACCTCCGCCCGCGGGCCGCTGTGTATTGAGGGGTGGTGGGTGCGCGTGTTCTGGGTTCAATGCAAATAAAACCCCCGCCTGTTGGGGGGTTGAGTTAAATTTAATGATTCCCCCAGAACGGGGGTTGGGCTTGGGCTGAGTGTACATAGCAGTTGTACAGTGTAAATAGATAGACTGTGTCGAGATTCATTTGGTTTTATTATTGGCAGCCCTGTGTATTAGTTTGGCAGTGAAATTCAATGAATAAACTTGCGAGCTTCTCTAGCAAGCAGTCGGGAAATCGGTAAATTTCAAACGCTAACTGTTCCTCGAGTTTTAAACTTTGAGAGGAGAGACTTATATTGCTGG
The DNA here is from genome assembly GCA_002269645.1 of Macrostomum lignano. NCBI lineage: Eukaryota > Metazoa > Platyhelminthes > Macrostomidae > Macrostomum > Macrostomum lignano. Next base: position 348,230 of record NIVC01000275.1, read on the forward strand.
AAAGATCTTGCAACGCTGAGTTCGGGGATATAAGTTGTATGCTTTAAATATGAAAAGAAAAAGCACAGCATTTAAAAAACTATTTCCATACTTTTAACTTTCTGCAAAAATTGTACTCAGTTTTGCGAGACGTAATAGATAAAGTTGGGCGTATTGGAAGGGGGTCTGCCGCTGCGTATTGGAGGGTTGATTTAGATTGCGCAACCGTTTATTTAACTTTAAATAAGACTGATACTGTCTGACTGAGAAATGGTTTGCGCAATTAATTGATTCAATTAATTCAACACGCAGCTCTGGGCAGCTCTAACCCTAACCCTAACCAATGAACTAAGAGTTAAGTTCTTTTTGACAGAGAAAATTTCGATTGAGTCCAGTTTCACGGAGTATTCTGATGGTTTTCGGTTTCACGGAGAGGATTTCTTTTTCGTGGAGAGAATCTAGATGTATTTCTGTTTTACGGAGACGATTTTGATGGATGTCAGTTTCACTCAGAGGATTTCCATGGAGCCCAGTTTCACGGAGAGGGTTTCTGTTTCGCGGAGAGGATTTCTGTTTCGCGGAGAGGATTTCTGTTTCGCGGAGAGGATTTCTGTTTCGCGGAGAGGATTTCTGTTTCGCGGAGAGGATTTCTGTTTCACGGAGGGATTTTGGTATCTTCAGTCAGTCAGTAAAGAGAGTAAAGACAAGAGTGAAAAGAGAAGAGAGAAGAGATTATAGAAAAGAGAGTAGAGATGAGAGAGGACAGATTAGACATGACAGATGGGAGAGAAGAGGGGAGTAAGGCGGGAACGAAGAGGGAGAGAGAAGAAAAGAGGAGAGAGGAGATGAGAGGGAAGATATGAGATAGCAAAGGGAGACAGGAGAGATGAGAGGAGAGAAAAGAGAGGAGCTGAGAGTAGAGGAGAAAGAAATAGTGAGATGAGGCATGAGGGATGTGAGATGAGAGAGGAGAGAAGAGAGGAGAGAGAAGAAAACAGGGGATAAAGGAGACAGGAGAGAAAGACGAAAGACGAGGGAGAAGAGATAAATAAGTTGGTAGAGATGAGAGACGTGAGAGGAGAGAAAAGAGAAGAGAGGAGACAGAAGAATCTGAGTCTGGACAATGGCAGTCAGTTTTTGCGAACAGGGAAAACAAGATATGGTATTTGAAAGGCTTTACAGAGGATTTGGAGATGATTTGGAAGATGGGATTCAAGTCATGGAATTTCAGCTGATGGATTTCAGGGAATGGAATTCCGGTGATGGGAGTTCTTCCCCTTTCTCCTCCAGAGGAGGAGTTGGCCTCGTTAATACTAAAAGTGGTGCGTTGTTTGTGTGTATGTATGTTGTAAGTGAACTCCTACAATACTGCCAAGTCAGCGTCGAAACTTATATGGGAAAACTGCAAATTTTCCGGAGCAGGCTTTAGGCTATTTTAATTTTTAATTTTCACATTTTAACATCCCTAAAAAAGCAGAAAACTGCTTTTTTAACCCCCAATAACCTTCTTTGGCCACTCTGCCTGGGGCTGCAGCCAGTTTGTAAAAATAGCCACCCAACCTCCGCCCGCGGGCCGCTGTGTATTGAGGGGTGGTGGGTGCGAGTGGAAATAAAACCCCCGCGTGTGGGGGGGTTCAGTTAAATTTAATGCTTCCCCAGAACGGGGATAGGGCTTGGGCTGAGTGTACATAGCAGTTGTACAGTGTAAATAGATAGACTGTGTCGAGATTCATTTGGTTTTATTATTGGCAGCCCTGTGTATTAGTTTGGCAGTGAAATTCAATGAATAAACTTGCGAGCTTCTCTAGCAAGCAGTCGGGAAATTGGTAAATTTCAAACGCTAACTGTTCCTCGAGTTTTAAACTTTGAGAGGAGAGACTTATATTGCTGGAAAGATCTTGCAACGCTGAGTTCGGGAATATAAGTTGTATGCTTTAAATATGAAAAGAAAAAGCACAGCATTTAAAAAACTATTTCCATACTTTTAACTTTCTGCAAAAACTGTAATCAGTTTTGCGAGACGTAATAGATAAAGTTGGGCGTATTGGAAGGGGTCTGCCGCTGCGTATTGGAGGGTTGATTTAGATTGCGCAACCGTTTATTTAACTTTAAATAAGACTGATACTGTCTGACTGAGAAATGGTTTGCGCAATTAATTGATTCAATTAATTCAACACGCAGCTCTGTGCAGCTCTAACCCTAACCCTAACCAATGAATTCTGAAAGTTAAGTTCTTTTTGACAGAGAAAATTTCGATTGAGTCCAGTTTCACGGAGTATTCTGATGGTTTTCGGTTTCACGGAGAGGATTTCTTTTTCGTGGAGAGAATCTAGATGTATTTCTGTTTTACGGAGACGATTTTGATGGATGTCAGTTTCACTCAGAGGATTTCCATGGAGCCCAGTTTCACGGAGGGGATTTCTGTTTCGCGGATTGGATTTCAAAAGGAGTCCAGTTTCACGGAGAGGGTTTCTGTTTCGCGGAGAGGATTTCTGTTTCGCGGAGAGGATTTCTGTTTCGCGGAGAGGATTTCTGTTTCACGGAGGGATTTTGATGGATTTGGTATCTTCAGTCAGTCAGTAAAGAGAGTAAAGAGAAGAGTGAAAAGAGAAGAGAGAAGAGATGAGAGAGGACAGATTAGACATGACAGATGGGAGAGAAGAGGGGAGTAACGCGGGAACGAAGAGGGAGAGAGAAGAAAAGAGGAGAGAGGAGATGAGAGGGAAGATATGAGATAGCAGAGGGAGACAGGAGAGATGAGAGGAGAGAGAAGAGAGGAGCTGAGAGTAGAGGAGAAAGAAATAGTGAGATGAGGCATGAGGGATGAGAGATGAGAGAGGAGAGAAGAGAGGAGAGAGGAGAAAACAGGGGATAAAGGAGACAGGAGAGAAAGACGAAAGACGAGGGAGAAGAGATAAATAAGGTGGTAGAGATGAGAGACGTGAGAGGAGAGAAAAGAGAAGAGAGGAGACAGAAGAATCTGAGTCTGGACAATGGCAGTCAGTTTTTGCGAACAGGGAAAACAAGATATGGTATTTGAAAGGCTTTACAGAGGATTTGGAGATGATTTGGAAGATGGGATTCAAGTCATGGAATTTCAGCTAATGGATTTCAGGGAATGGAATTCCGGTGATGGGAGTTCTTCCCCTTTCTCCTCCAGAGGAGGAGTTGGCCTCGTATATACTAAAAATGGTCTGTCTGTGTCTATGTGATCGATTAGAGAAAAAATGGCTGGACCGATTTTGTTCGAACTTGCACTGTTCGATCAGAAATTTTCCCGTGACGGTACATGCATCGTGGCTAAGAAATTGCTCGATGCTAAAGGCATTAAATATTCGAAAAACATGCTTTTTTGCAAAGGTCAAGCAAACTTTTCGACTTGAAATGCATTGTAAGAATGCTAGAGAAAAAACTGACTGGTTGAATTCTGATTCTGAAATAGATTGCATCATAACTGAATTGTAACTTCGACTTGAATTGAAAATGCAGTGTGGAAGCGTAGCACCAGACTTGATTTAAATTGCGTAACCATATTGTTAACTGATACTGACTGACTGAGAAACTGATTATGTCATAACTGCTTCGTGTGATTTACTCTATGCTTGGATTTTAGAGTGTTGAATTATATAAGTGAAAAATTTGATGATATCAAAACGATGAGAGCTAGCCTAGAGGTGAACAAATTGAACTGCTAAATGCAGCGACGATGGTTCGAATTTTCATAGTGTATAATTTTTTTAATTAAAGCTTTTCAACGTCAGGAAAACTAAAAGACTTTTTAAAAAGAATCGTCATGTGAAAATCATAGAAGCGTCATGTAAAAAATCGTAGAAGCGTCATTTAAAAAATCATAGAAGCGTCATGTAAAAAATCGTAGAAGCGTCATTTAAAAAATCATAGAAGCGTCATATAAAAATCATAAATGCGTCATTTAAAGAATCATTGAAGCGTCATGTAAACAATCATAGAAGCGTCATGTAAACAATCATAGAAGCGTCATGTAAAAAATCATAGAAGAGTCATGTAAAAAAATCGAAGCGTCATGTAAATAATCATAGAAGCGTCATGTAAACAATCGTAGAAGCGTCATATAAAAATCATAGAAGCGTCATTTAAAAAATCATAGAAGAGTCATGTAAAAAAATCGAAGCGTCATGTAAATAATCATAGAAGCGTCATGTAAACAATCGTAGAAGCGTCATATAAAAATCATAGAAGCGTCATTTAAAAAATCATAGAAGCGTCATGTAAACAATCATAGAAGCGTCATGTAAAAAAGTCATAGAAGCGTCATGTAAACAATCATAGAAGCGTCCTGTAAACAATCATAGAAGCGTCATGTAAACAATCATAGAAGCGTCATGTAAAAAATCATAGAAGCGTCATTTAAAAAAATCATAGAAGCGTCATTTAAAACATCATAGAAGCGTCATGTAAAAAATCATAGAAGCGTCATGTAAACAATCATAGAAGCGTCATGTAAAAATCATAGAAGCGTCATTTAAAAAAAATCATAGAAGCGTCATTTAAAACATCATAGAAGCGTCATGTAAAAAAATCATAGAATCGTCATGTAAACAATCATAGAAGCGTCATGTAAAAATCATAGAAGCGTCATGTAAAAAATCATAGAAACGTCATGTAGAAAAATCATAGAAGCGTCATGTAAACAATCATAGAAGCGTCATGTAAAAATCGTAGAAGCGTCATTTAAAAATCATAGAAGCGTCATTTAAAAAAATCATAGAAGCGTCATGTAAAAAAGTCATAGAAGCGTCATGTAAACAATCATAGAAGCGTCCTGTAAACAATCATAGAAGCGTCTTGTAAAAAATCATAGAAGCGTCATGTAAAAAAATCATACAAGCGTCATGTAAAAAAGTATAGAAGCGTCATGTAGACAATCATAGAAGCGTCATGTAAAAATCATAAAAGCGTCATGTAAAAAATCATAGAAGCGTCATGTAAAAAAATCATACAAGTGTCATGTAAAAAAGTATAGAAGCGTCATGTAGACAATCATAGAAGCGTCATGTAAAAATCATAAAAGCGTTATGTAAAAAATCATAGAAGCGTCATGTAAAAAAATCATAGAAGCGTCATGTAAAAACATCATAGAAACGTCATGTAAACAATCGTAGAAGCGTCATGTAAAAATTACAAAACTTATACAAAACTTATTACAAAACTTATATAAAAACTAATGGAAGTGTCATTTAAGAAATCATAGAAGCGTCAAACATCAAAAGCTAATGAGCTAAAAACATCATAGAAACGTCATATAAACAATCATAGAAGCGTAATGTAAAAAGTCATAGAAGCCTTATATAAAAACTAATGGAAGTGTCATTTTAGAAATCATAGAAGCGTCATGTAAAAATCAAAATAAGCGTCAGGTCAGACATGAAAGAAGTGTCATGTAAAAATTAAAAGAAGCTATTGTGCTGTGCTGGGGAGAATTACTGAGATGTCAAGGCTCACGGAGAATAACTGAGATTAGGGGGGGGGGGTTTCTGAGATGTCAAAGCAAAAGTCAGAAGCTACTTCAAAGTACATGTAGTTTACTCAATTTTTTTATTACCTTCTTTGTTGGCTCGCCACGGGGGGGCGCTGATAGAAGAAGAGTCATGTAAAAAAGAAAAGAAGCACTATGTATACATAAAAGAAGAGTCATATCGAAGTTAAAATATTCATTTGGGAATTGCTACGATGTCAAAGCGTAGTGTCAAAGGTTGAGGGTTAGATTTTAGCGGGTTTCAAGGTTAACAGGGGATTTTTCAGATATCAAGGTTTATGGGGGGCATTGCTGACATTTCAAGGCTTACGAGGGGAATAGCTGAGATGTCAAGGATCATGGGGGAATAAATGAGATGTCAAGGCTAAAGTCAGAAGCTACATGTAGTCTATTGAAAACTTTTTTTCATTATTTGTTGGCTCCTCATGGGAGGGATCGCTGATAGAAAAAGCGTAATGTAAAAAATAAGAAGCTTCATGTCGAAGTTAAGAGATTCATTTGGGAATCCCTACGATGTCGAGGCTTGCAGGGAATCGCTATAATGCTGTAGTAGTGCTATAATGACTCTTAGAGAGAATTACTGAAATGTCAATGCTTTAGGGTTAGGTTAGGTTAGGGTTAGGGTTAGGGTTAGAAAGTTGACAGATTTTTTTAGATTTCATGGCTTATGGGGAGCATCGCTGAGATGTCAAGGGGAAGTTGAAATGTTAAAGCTTGTGGGGGGGGGGAATTACTGACATGTCAAGGCTTACAAGGGACTGCTTGCAAAGCAGTATATTATTGCAAAGAGATGCAAATATTGCAGAGAGATATTGCAAAGTGATGCTACATGTAGCTTATTACAAAACTTGTACTGCATTTTTTGGCTCCCCAACGCTAAGATACTAAGCTAAAAAAATACTACTAGCGCTTCACAAACTTATACAGATGTCAGGCTGTAGGGTTAGTGTTAGCGTTGGTGTTAGGGTATATGGTTAGGGTTAGGGTTATAGCGTTAAGATTCGGGTTAGTGCTAGGGTTAGGGTAGCTTATAACTTAGCTCATGTAGCTTATTAAAAATGTTTAGCATAGAAGCGTCATGCAAAAATCATGGAAGCGTCATGCAAAAAATCATAGAAGCATCATGCAAAAACTCATGGACAAAATATTAAATTTAGGGTTATGTTTAGGGTTGGGGTTAGGGCTATTAGAAGTTTGACAGGAGATTTTTTAGGATTTCAAGGCTACATGTAGCTTATTAAAAAACGTGTATTTCATTTCTTTAGCTCCCCAACGGGGGGCGTAGATTGCTAGTTTATACTAATGCTATAAGTGCTAGGATCTATGGTTATTAGGACGGCCCAGTTATTAGTCAATGGAAGAGAGCGACATTAACACGCGCTGTATCATGTTGACCGCATTAACCCGATAAGAGGAGAAAGAGAGCTAAAGAGGAAATGGAGGCATTGAATGTACTGCTTCTCTTAATTTTACATATTATGAAATTAGCCATGGCTGACGCTGAGAGGCAGTATCTAAAATTTTGTCTCATACTGAACGATAAGGAGCTTTGCCTAGGGATGAGATATCCGGAGTAACCTTGATCACGGAGCTGAACGGAGACGGAATGCAAGCGGAGCTGAATGCAAGGATCTAATTTTGGTGACTTCATGACGTATCTGGATGCTGAAACTGGTGAGAATGCAGTCGACATGTTGCATGGAATGCCTGAAAGTTCAGAGGCAAATGATGGCCGACTTCGGTAATAAGTTTGTTATCTTTCTTCGCGCAAAAAACCTACAGGCGTAGCGACTTGGCTGACATGGATGATGATGGAACGCTATTAAACCAGTATCTGAGAAAATTCTGAGGCATAGCAGTTTTTTTCTGCCCTATTTTGGAGTGTTAATATCATTACAACGCTCGCGCTGTAATAACACTAGCCTTCAAAAATAGTGCAGAAAATATATCATTACGGCTGAACCAATTAGCAAGTTGTTTACGTCGCAAGCTTGTCTTTATTTTTTATAGCTTATACATCCTTCTTTGCAACTGAACTGGAAGTAGAAGGGCTGTTTCACTAAGTATTGAATACCTAAGTGAACCAGTCTAGTTATTTCAGTATCTGTAGTATGCGAGTGCAGAAATATGCTATTTTAACGCACTGTTTCCACTAACTGGCACGTGGCGGTTATATATACTTATAAGTTGTTTTACGAGTGTATATTTTAAATTTTTATTCAAAAAAACGAGTTGCGGCATGCGAGTGTTAAGTAAGTGCGACAGTTTCATAATATAAAATATTCAATGGTTAGTGTTTATCATGTAATGCTCATAGCAACAAGTCCTCTGCACTTTGAGCGATGCTACTGATGGGAAAAACACTGAGAGAGGATTCTTGTGCCACTTCCAAGTGCGAAAGCCAAGCTTAAATAGGCCTCGCCAAATCCGAATCAAGCGCGCATAGTCGCTCTTCTTTTTCACGAGTTCACTAGTGCGCGATTTGAAGATGAGCTGCTTCACATTCTTCAGGCACCCTTCGTTAAAAGCCTTTTCAAAGCTGGCCCACTCCCAGTGCTCAACGTCGATTTTCAGTATGTCGATCTTTTTGTTCTCGTAGCCCAGCTCGTAAACCAGCGTGCATAGAGTTCGCATTTTCCAGCCATTGCTGTCCACCTTAGTCTCAGATGAAATGCCAATTCGATAGAACCTCGATGTCTTCTTCCTCTGATGGTCGTTCACATTAACCTTGCTTGGATCGAACATGTACACGTTGCAATGATACTTTTCGGCGAGAGTGTCGTCGTACTCCCAAGCATTGTCGATTCCCAGTGAGAAGGCGACGCACGGCTTGCTCTCCGTGATGTTGAAGGGCCGGATGAAACAGACATCCCAGCCTCCATCGTCGGAATTCCCGATGCGGATGCTGTAGGGGCAGCGGACGTGCTTCTGTTCCAAAATGCTAAAGTACATGACTTCAAGCTGCGCGGGAGTTAGCGAGGCCAGATTCGTCTTGAGAACAGCATCCGCTAGGTTGAAATCTTTCGCTTTGCGGACATCAAGCCAGGAAGAGTGACTTGCTCTCCGCTTTGAGGCATCTGTTCCTACTTCAGTTCTTTCAACATCATCTGTGGCTTCGGCCTTAACTGCGCTGCAGCTCAGGCCGAGTCTGCGGTGAATAGTGACGATCACAATCAGTGAAGTGATGAATAATGTAACAGAGAGAAATGCACTGGGCAAAGAGACCGTATTGGAGACCCTCATGTTTACTAAAAATCGATGCCTGTAACTATTTAAGCTTTTTAAAACATGCTTTATTGCTTGCTGTCGTCTTTTTGTATTCTTTCAGGATAAAAATTGACTTTAATAACACACAAGAGTGGAATTCTACTTGCTTGGAATGGAATCTCAAGAGTCATACATGTACGTATGGTGTGAGTAGGCTTGTATCAAAAAAATGTTTAACCATGACTTTATCGATTATACAGAAACATAATTCAAAACTTAGTTGCTACAGGAGTTCGGTTGATACCAACTGCCTCGCATTTTTGCGCAGGTTTCAGGAATGCAACTTTCATGCCTTCATGACTGCTTTGATTGAGAGTTCGATGTAAAAGTACTTGTGCTTGTATGCTGAACCTATCTTACATGATCTATGAAAGTAAGATGCTGATTAATACCCGTACAGGAACAGTGAAAACAAATATTCCCTGAGATCACTGATTGCTTCTATACCTTCTTTGAGGCCTTTTTCCTTCTTTCAAGTCAAGATCGACTTGGTCGGGCAACCAAATCCCCCACTTTGTGTATAAATTATTACAAATATCAAATAAACTCAATGCAAGAAGGAAATAGATGTAAACTGATGCCAATCATAGCAGCAGTAATGGAACCTGCAGTTGTATTTATTTTCTATATGAATTTCTATATGAAATGCAATTTTGCGGTCGGATTGGATTATCTCCCTTCCTTACGCTTCTTCTAGAAGAATTGGTTCTCCGGTGTCTGGACTGGCCAGCAGAAAGTCGGGACTGTCAGCTGGGCGCTGCAGGCCCCAATGTACCCGCGGGACGCTACAGATGCGACTCTCCAGCGCCTGCAGCAGTCGCGCATCGTCTGAGAGCGCACTGAAGATGGGCAAGATTGGCTCTGCTGGGCTTCTATCAGCGGTAGAACTGAACTCTCGCGCTCGCTTCGACAGCAGACGATAGAGTGCCAGCGCCGCGCCTATGGCCACCAGAAGGCAGCCAAGTGTGGCGGCGACTGGAGCCAACCAGACTCGAACTCCGTTGGAAGCCTCGCTGACGCTCTTCCGGCGTTTATCGCAGAGCTGCCGCCGCAGTGTGGTAAAGTTTGCCGGATCCACCAGATCGGGTCGGCACCTCAGCTTGTTGATTTGCAGTTGGCGCCAACCAGAGCAGCCTTTCTGCCTGCCGACTGTCATTCATTAGGGCAGTAGGTTCGAGTAGTAAGTAAAAGTTCACTTTTTGGACTGCAGCAGTGTGGATATGGTTTTAGTTGCTATGGCCAACCTGGTCTCTGCTTAAATATGGAATATGGCCGTGGTTGCTATGGGGAATCCAATTTTGGTTCCCAGGGCGTACTGGAACTCACTTGCAATTTCGCACTCCTGCTCTGGAGTTGCAGCATCACAATGCCCAGTTGCCGATGATGAGCCACTATGATTTAACAGTTGTTCAACCTGCAGACGAAATCGCGCATATTAGAGTTAAACGGGTGACATATTTAATTTTATTGTAGTACAGATTCGATGTAAAAGCAGCTTATAGTTAGCATACCTTCCATCGGTACGGATACTGACACTTCAAGTACTCCGATGGTACCCTGAAGACCAACTGACGCAGCACTGGTTGACCATGCGATGAAACTAGTCGCGTCTGGAAACAGAACGAGTAGACATTCAGATCTTATATCTATATACTTTTAGTTGGTTTGCAGGGGCTTCTCGGCACTGGTAAGGTGACAGCGACGCTTTCATAAGCTCGAGCTTCATGAGAGCTTAAGTTAGAAAAACAACAAAATTTCTAGCACTACTTCCAGAGATTGTGAGGTGACCGACATGTTTACAGTTTTCGACAATGGGAAAAGTTCGAGCTTGTGCAGTTTCGAGTTTTTTGAGGGGAATCAGCAAGACCCTTCGACGACTTGAAGTTTTTAGCTGGTAACATTATTTTCTCTTTCGTAATGAGATTCTGTAATGCAGGTAAAAGTCCACCTTGGTTGTATTTCCCAGCACAATCCTCATCCAGTGGCTGTCGTAGCTGTTGTAAAACTCGAGGCAAACTTGCCAACTCGATGCTGTTGAATTGCTGTTGCTGCTGTCACTGGCAGTTCTTGCTGGCATGAGGATGTGCAGAAATTCTCTTTGGTTGCAGACCATCGCCAGCGGAAGCAGCGACTCTGCAAGCCGATGCGATGCAAAAGCAATTTGTTTTTAGTCTATACTGAAAAAGACTGCATGCTTTGCAGTCTTGGAAATTGAACTGCTCACCTTGCAGACCGTTGGCATTCAATGACAGAGCCGTTAGTAGCAACAGGCATGGCAGTTGCAGGTCTCTGAGTCCGACTGCTGCCGTCATATTGTGCAGAGCAGGCAATACACGAGCAAGCCCTTAGCCAAATTCAAATGCCTCTTTCGGTGTGCGCTATCTTCTATTTTTATAACCACCAGGCGACACAATTGCGCCGCACTTGCTTTCTTTTTTCAAGCCTGAGCCGCCAGTACAAACAAATATGTTGAGTTTGCTTGCCTCTCTCTTTCTCTTCTTCTACCTCTTAATTGTGCTCAAGACGCCGCACATTGTCAGTCAAACTCTGCAGCAGTTTTATTGGCAGGAGGCATTTGACCCGCTGCATCTGGCATACACACACGCTCAGAAATTCAAACTCCACAGCTTTCTACATGGTTTGGATCAAATCTCTCTCTAATCTCCCCTGTCTCTCTCCCTCATCTTTCCATCTCTGATCCCTCTGATCTCTCTGTGTCTCTCCCACATCTCTCAGTCTCTCTCTTTCTCTCATCTCTCCGTCTCTCTCTTTCTCACATCTCTCCGTCTCTCTCTTTCTCTCATCTCTGCGTCTCTCTCCCTCATCTCTCCGTCTCTCTCTCTTTCTCTCATCTCTCCGTCTCTCTACCTCATCTCTGCGTCTCTCTCCCACATCTCTCCGTCTCTCTCTCACATCTCTCCGTCTCTCTACCTCATCTTTCCCACCTCTCCCTCATCTCTCAGTCTCTCACCTTCATCTCTCAGTCTCTCTCCCTCACCTCTCAGTTTCTCTCCCACATCTCTCAAGTCTCTCTCTCATCTCTCCTTCTCTCTCCCACCTCAATCTACAACAATGCAAACGTCAAATCAATAATCGCGGCGCACACTCAGTCCCTCCACTTCCTTCCCTCTGTACAATATAATACAACAGGCCCCCAAATGGCGCACGAACCAAGCAGCCATCAAATTTTAGTCAAGCTGCAGGCGCGGTCCCGTGCAGACACACTGAGCCAATCTCTTTCCACCTGTCAGGCCACTCCCCAATTGCGGAAGACGCTTCCCAAACGGCCCGCCAAGCAATATTAGGCTGGAGGTACACAAGAGCCACGGATATATGCGCGCACACGTCTGACTCTTGCGGCTTCCGGACTTGAGACGCCATCGCTGCTGCAGAGTCTGAAGTATTTGCCAAATTCAGTTTTCATCATCCTGGAGTGCTTCTATCCATCGTGTAAGCAACGTCCTTAATAATTGCAGTGGCTGAGCAGTAGGAAGATGAGAACAGTACTGCAGCGTCCCCCTCTCACCCTGTCTCCCTCTCATCCCGTCTCCCTCTCATCCCGTCTCCCTCTCACCCTGTCTCCCTCTCATCCCGTCTCCCTCTCACCCTGTCTCCCTCTCATCCCGTCTCCCTCTCACCCTGTCTCCCTCTCACCCTGTCTCCCTCTCACCCTGTCTCCCTCTCACCCTGTCTCCCTCTCACCCTGTCTCCCTCTCACCGTCTCCCTCTCACCCTGTCTCCCTCTCATCCCGTCTCCCTCTCATCCCGTCTCCCTCTCACCCTGTCTCCCTCTCATCCCGTCTCCCTCTCACCCTGTCTCCCTCTCATCCCGTCTCCCTCTCACCCTGTCTCCCTCTCACCCTGTCTCCCTCTCACCCTGTCTCCCTCTCACCCTGTCTCCCTCTCACCCTGTCTCCCTCTCACCGTCTCCCTCTCACCCTGTCTCCCTCTCATCCCGTCTCCCTCTCACCCTGTCTCCCTCTCACCCTGTCTCCCTCTCACCCTGTCTCCCTCTCACCCTGTCTCCCTCTCACCCTGTCTCCCTCTCACCGTCTCCCTCTCACCCTGTCTCCCTCTCACCCTGTCTCCCTCTCACCCTGTCTCCCTCTCACCCTGTCTCCCTCTCACCGTGTCTCCTTCTCACCCTGTCTCCCTCTCACCCTGTCTCCGTCTCATCCTGTCTCCCTCTCATCCCGTCTCCCTCTCACCCTGTCTCCCTCTCACCCTGTCTCCCTCTCACCCTAGCTCCCTCTCACCCTGTCTCCCTCTCACCGTGTCACCCTCTCACCCTGTCTCCCTCTCACCCTGTCTCCCTCTCACCGTGTCTCCCTCTCATCCCGTCTCCCTCTCACCCTGTCTCCCACTCACCCTGTCTCCCTCTCACCCTGTCTCCCTCTCACCCTGTCTCCCTCTCACCCTGTCTCCCTCTCACCCTGTCTCCCTCTCACCCTGTCTCCCTCTCACCCTGTCTCCCTCTCACCCTGTCTCCCTCTCACCCTGTCTCCGTCTCATCCTGTCTCCCTCTCATCCCGTCTCCCTCTCACCCTGTCTCCCTCTCACCCTGTCTCCCTCTCACCCTGTCTCCCTCTCACCCTGTCTCCCTCTCACCCTGTCTCCCTCTCACCCTGTCTCCCTCTCACCCTGTCTCCCTCTCACCCTGTCTCCCTCTCACCCTGTCTCCCTCTCACCCTGTCTCCCTCTCACCCTGTCTCCCTCTCACCCTGTCTCCCTCTCACCCTGTCTCCCTCTCACCCTGTCTCCCTCTCACCGTGTCTCCTTCTCACCCTGTCTCCCTCTCACCCTGTCTCCGTCTCATCCTGTCTCCCTCTCATCCCGTCTCCTTCTCACCCTGTCTCCCTCTCACCCTGTCTCCCTCTCACCGTGTCTCCCTCTCACCCTGTCTCCCTCTCACCCAGTCTCCCTCTCACCCTGTCTCCCTCTCACCCTGTCTCCCTCTCACCGTGTCACCCTCTCACCCTGTCTCCCTCTCACCCTGTCTCCCTCTCACCGTGTCTCCCTCTCATCCCGTCTCCCTCTCACCCTGTCTCCCTCTCATCCCGTCTCCCTCTCACCCTGTCTCCCTCTCATCCCGTCTCCCTCTCATCCCGTCTCCCTCTCATCCCGTCTCCCTCTCATCCCGTCTCCCTCTCACCCTGTCTCCCTCTCATCCTGTCTCCCTCTCACCCTGTCTCCCTCTCACCCTGTCTCCCTCTCACCCTGTCTCCCTCTCACCCTGTCTCCGTCTCACCCTGTCTCCCTCTCACCCTGTCTCCCTCTCACCCTGTCTCCCTCTCACCCTGTCTCCCTCTCACCCTGTCTCCCTCTCACCCTGTCTCCCTCTCACCCTGTCTCCCTCTCACCCTGTCTCCCTCTCACCCTGTCTCCCTCTCACCCTGTCTCCCTCTCATCCCGTCTCCCTCTCATCCCGTCTCCCTCTCATCCCGTCTCCCTCTCACCCTGTCTCCCTCTCATCCCGTCTCCCTCTCACCCTGTCTCCGTCTCATCCCGTCTCCCTCTCATCCCGTCCCCTCTCACCCTGTCTCCCTATCACCCTGTCTTCCTCTCACCGTGTCTCCCTCTCAGCTCTGTCTCTTAAGCGCCATTGCACCAAAAAGCCATCAGCTTGAATAGAATCAGTTCAACCGAATTCGTTATGAGCTCTGCAAAAGCAGAAAAGCTGCAGGTTGGCAATTTCTATCTTTAGGCCTTTTCCGCATGGCTAATTGAGATTGCCATTGGAAATGATTTATGCTATTCGGATATATTTAGCAAAAATATCGCAGAGCTAGTTTAAAATCAATGATGAGCCTGGATCGCTTGCTTTTTTATTGCAGATAAAATTGATGATATTTTTAATGAAAACGGCTCTGGGAAGAGAGATTAGAGAGAGATCAATATACTGGCATGTATTGCACAGTATGAAAAAGTGAAAGGATTGCTAGTCTAACCAATAGGTTAATAGCGATCAGTGGATAATTTATCATTAGATGCCGTCAAGTATGACGTCATTTTCATAGGCAATCAAACAAGATTTGCGCTGCAGAACTCATATGGGTCTTTGGTGGGGTTGGCGTCACCACAAAGATTGCACATGCCTGGCGATGGAAAGTCAGACCCGCTGTACACCCTGTGTGCGTGTCGACTATCGCCTTGCTTTCCGGCAGTGGCTAAGCTGCCCCCACTGCGAGCTCATCAAGTCCCAGAGCAGATTGATCAAAGCAATTTTGCCTCCTCCTTTCCGAAACACCCAGCGGTCCTCCCGGATCCGGTCAGCCAGCTGAGCTCTCGGCGCCGCCTGCAGCAGCGGCCGCTGTCGCCCAGCAGCCACCGGCTGGCGCAGATCGCTCGCGATGTCGATATCCTGCGCCGGCGCCGAGGCCGCAGCCCGCCAGCCGTCGGCTGCGTTCGCGGCCGTGGCCTCGCCTCCGCGCCCGCCGCCGCGCCCTCAGCAGCCGGGCCGAGCCGCTGCGCTGCGCCGGTTCGCTCGGCGAACTCCAACCCGACAGTCGCACGCGAATCGTCAAGCGGTGCCGAACTCGCGCCCCAATCGACGGCGCTGATCTTCGCTGACGGCTTCGCCGGTCCTGCCGATGTCGATCGGTTGCGCGAGCGGGGGTCTCGACGGCAGGCGCCTCAGAGACCGCTGCGGAAGTCGCCTCTCCCGCCGCCACAGCCGCTGCCTCTGGTGGTCCCGGAGCTGCTGGTTGAGTCCGCGGCTTCCAGCAGTGGCTACAGCCATCGCCGGACGGTTTCGGCTGTCGCCTTCGAGGCCCCCAGCTCTGCCGCCTTCATTCGCCGGGAGCCGCTGCTCGGCGTCAGGAGGAGTCGAACTGCTTTCAGTTGCCGACGAGGCGCTGCCGCCGCTCCGGCTACGACGACACCGCCAGCCTGGCCGACTTCGCCGCAAGGCACCTCAGCCGGCGACTGCCTGCGAGTGTCCGCCGCGCTGCCGCCGCGTTATCGACGCTGCGCATCGCAGCCATCGACGGCGGCGGCGCTGTGCGAGCTGGCCGAGGACACCTGGGCGCAGCCGAGAAATCCCGTGAATTCGCCTGAGCCTCCAGCCTACTGAAACGCTTTTCATGCTACTTATAAAGCATAAGTAGTGTGTAAGGAGTTTTTTGATACTTAAATTTAACGAAGAAATGCATATAAACCTAAACCTAAACATGCGTACATATGTGAAATATTAAAATAAGCTTTATTTAATATGTATTATAATTACTAATTAATAGTCACTAATTACTGTAAGAAAAAAATCTTTGGCAATATATTTCACAGACGTAGCTCAAATTGTGTATTTTTAATTGTACATAAAAAGGAACTTTTAAGTCTTCAAATATTTGTTTTTTTTAAACTCGAGAGAAGATTCGTTTTATTCGTATTGAACTTATTTCAAAATCATAGATTTCAAAGAAAACTTGTTTACATCTATTTTTTATCAGTCCATTATGAAACGTTGTATTTTTTCGATGACAGCTCAAGTGAGCACACTGCACCCAATAACTCTCTCCAGCCATTTCTGGCGGCCCCGCAACTGTTCGAGGCATTCTTTCTCGGATTAAACAGGATTAGAAGTTACAAGCTATTCAAGAGACCACAGCTGGGCTCGCGGGGCCACTCAACCGAGACGGGGCCATCAAAAGTGGCTTTGTGAGGCTGGGCTGCATTGGTCTGGCGACTTTTGTGTCTGTATTATGCAAAATTTCTATTCAATATGACAGTTGAGCTGGCTGCTCCGCCATTGGCCCGGCAGGGCTGGGCTGGCACAGAATATGAGAAGGTGGGAGCGCCGGCGTCTCAGCCCAGCGGGGGGTTTAAATTCAAGCAAGGCGCCCCAAAGCTCATTAGCGGCCAACTTGCAGCAAAGCATTCGAGAGACAGAGAGGCTCTTTCCCTCTCGTACCCAGCTGAAGTGCCGTGCGCTTTAATTGACTCAACAGAGCTGCTCAGCTTAATCCCTTGACAACCTACTTCACACTGTGGTACAGCCTGGGCCTCATTCGGTACTGCCGGAACTCCAGCAAGCGTTGGCTTAACCAGCTCAGACGGATAAGAAGAAACAACGAAGGGATCCAACAGCTTTACGAAGGCAGGTAGGAAACTTCCGGTTCTGTGCACCCCGAGTCCTTTCCGAAGTATTCTCTCTCGAAGACATTCCAAATTTGCATCAGGCGGCTGGCCGGTTTCGCAATGGCAGCCTCAAACTGGCCAATTCTCATTTTCCCAGCTCTCAATGGAGCAGCCAAACAACACGCACAGGTAGAGGCTGTGAGTAAATGAGAGGCGCTGGAATTTCTGCCAGGCAGCCGCCCCACCCCAAGTTTGCCAACTGAGTCCGCACTGTTTGTTTGGCCTGCTTGCCAAATGGAAGAAGTTGAAGAGGCAACACACACACACACACACACACACACACACACACACACACACACACACACTGTGGGTGGGGACGGAGCAGAAGAGAAAAGCTCAAACTGTCACGGTCCAGTCCGCTCAGGTTGCGAGACTCCGACCCCAGCCCACCCCACCTGCACACAGCGGAGAGCGGAGGCCCGGTGTGTGCGGATTCCTGCAGCCTCTGAGCGATACCCAAACTCACAAGGCAAGCACGTAGCCGCCATCAATCAGGGAGCGGCAGCCGGTGCGCACCACCGTCTACTGCCAAAGAGCCCAATGCATTTTATTTCTTCTTTCCTCTGCTGCTCCGCTGCTTTCGGTGCGGACCTGAGGCAGTAATTTTTTATTGAATTCTCCTACGCCCTCAGTAGTGAGCGGCTAGCTGAAAATACAGATGGATTTAGAAATTCTCCATTTTGTCGGAAATGCTCATCCTGCAGCTTCCATGGCGTCGCGGCAGGCGCACTGGGAGGCGGCACCGGCCCGACGCGCCGTCCCTTCCTCCAGTTGGCAACAGCCAGCGATGTCGGCCTCCGAGCAGCTGCAGAGCTACATCGACAGGTTCGAGAAGTCGCAAGCAGCAGAGTCGGCTCCGCCAGTTCATAACGGCTTCAGTACGCATCAGCAGCAAGGCGCAGCAAAAAATGACGACAAGGACGCGTGGGACTTGCTGTGCGGCCGGCACGGAGCCAGCGACGGTCACGTGAGCGTCAAGACGCGCTGCATACTGCGAGACGTCGAACGAAAACTGGGCTACACGGAGCCCTGCTACTCTGCACAGGACAGACGTGAGTGAAACTCCAATGCTCATATGAACTTTCTGAAATCCAGCACGTCCTCAGCATGACACACCGCAAACAATCCGCTTGCAGTGGACCTGCGCAGCATCTGGCCCAGCATGCACGAGCATCTGGAGCGGCGCTGGCGTCGTCAGCTGCGCGAACGCTACGAAGATCAGCAGCGCGCCGAGGCTGCAGCTGCGGCAACCGCGGCTGAGGCTTCCGCCCGCGCCGACCTGTACAGGTATAGTCGGAAGATCTCAGGCGGTACACGGCGCAGCCGCTTGCCGACGTCGCTAACTCCGCAATCAGAGGCGCCACCGGCTCGGGTGCAAGCTTCAGCAGACAGCGACGATGAGGACAAGACCGTGGAATGCAGCGACTCGGGGAGGGACGGCGGCGGCGGCGGCTCCTCGCTGGCCGTGGGTGCAACAGACGCCGCTCGGTGCAGCAAAGAGCGGCTGTGGGGCAGCGACTCCGGCATCGAGCAGTCCTGCAGCGGCGCCGCGGCCGCGACTGCCGCCACCACCGCAGCTGCAGCTGCCACCTGGCAGAGCGATAATAAAGTATCCAGCGAGGCCGAGGCGACGGACGACCCAAGCGAAGTCGGCGGCTCCTTCGAAGAGCGGATGCGCTCCTACCGCTGCGTCCTGGAGGCTCACGAGTTGAGCTCGCGACTCCGTCAGCACCTGGAGGCCGCGTGCGCCACAACGGGCAACGGCGGCAAGAAAGTGCTCAGCGTAGAGGAGAAGGGCCGCATCCGGGACCGGCTGGCTCGGCTGCAAGGGCCGCTGCGAGGCGGCTTCATTCCGTCGGACGATGGCGAGGCAGATCGCGAGCAGCCGCCGCAGCCGGAGCCTGAGCGAATCACCACCGAGCGGCTGGCTCAGCTGATGAGCTTGGCGCGAGGCCTCTTGCCGAGTCGAGTTGAGGAAGCTGAAGAGGACAGGCGATGGCCTGTGCTTGATGATGCAGCTGTGGAGGCTGGTCAAGAACCCGGACAGTGAGGACGTACCAAGCACCTTTTTTAGGAGCTGCGAGATATCCTTCAAGTATTTTTTGCATTGAACATCCACACATATTACTTGCACCAACGTATAATGCCTCACGCATCAGGTATAATAAATCAAATATAAATGTTGGAAAGGCGAACTGATGCAGCTAAAAAGTCCAAGATGCTACTGCTAGTAGGCAAGTACAAGTTTATTCTTGTTATTTTAAATCTCCATCGCGTCAAAAAGCTATTAAAAGTATTTTGCTACTTTGTTTAAGACGATGAACAGTGTGCGTGAAGTACAGGATTCAATGAGCTACTACTGCTTGTGCACAATGGACTCAACTACGGTGAAATAGATAAGAGCCATAAACAGGCCCCTCAACTGAAGGCTTGTCGTTGGATTTCATGCCTTATTTTGAATGCGGCCTAGTTCGAAACTTTATCGACATTAAGATAAAAGTACAAGCTAAAAAGCTAGGTTTAATAACAAATTATACAGCATACTGCTGGATTGGGGTTTTCAGCCATGTTGTGCCATTTCAAGGACACTGTAAAACATGTACAGTGCGGCATCACTTGGACTAGGACTAGTGATGCGTTTCGTTATTGACACAAATAACTGGCAACAAGCAAAAGGGAATCACGTTGTATAGGTGAAGGCCTGAGTGCGCAGGTTCATGCTACGGTTAGTACAAGTTAATACGAGCATAAATACATGAAGCTAGTGAAAGTGCTGGATTGTATTTACAACGCCCTTGCTTGCCATGATATGTGGACTACATGATGAGTACCTGATACCAGTGTATTACAAGCGTAAATTAGTCAGCGAGAGCGCGTGAGATCATATTATCGCCGGCGTTGTCAGGGGTGCCATTGTGGGTGTTGTCAGTGGAGCTACACTGGGTGTTGTCAGTGGAGCTACAGTGGGTGTTGTCAGTGGAGCTACAGTGGGTGTTGTCAGTGGAGCTACAGTGGGTGTTGTCAGTGGAGCTACAGTGGGTGTTGTCAGTGGAGCTACAGTGGGTGTTGTCAGTGGAGCTACAGTGGGTGTTGTCAGTGGAGCTACAGTGGGTGTTGTCAGTGGAGCTACAATGGGTGTTGTCAGTGGAGCTACAGTGAGTGTTGTCAGTGGAGCTACAGTGGGTGTTGTCGGGGGTGCCACAGTGGGTGTTGTCAGTGGAGCTACAGGGGGTGTTGTCAGTGGAGCTACAGTGGGTGTTGTCGGGGGTGCCACAGTGGGTGTTGTCAGTGGAGCTACAGGGGGTGTTGTCAGTGGAGCTACAGTGAGTGTTGTCAGTGGAGCTACAGTGGGTGTTGCTACAGTGGGTTTTGTCGGGGAGCTACAGTGGGTGCTGTCGGGGGTGTCACAGTGGGTGTTGTCAGGGGTGTCACAGTGGGTGTTGTCGGGGGTGTTACAGTGGGTGTTGTCGGGGGTGTCACAGTGGGTGTTGTCGGGGGTGTCACAGTGGGTGTTGTCGGGGGTGTCACAGTGGGTGTTTTCGGGGGTGTCACAGTGGGTGTTGTCGGGGGTGTCACAGTGGGTGTTGTCGGGGGCGCAAAGATATTTATTTGACACTCTGTAAGCCAACAATCGAAGTCCTTCCATTGATTCTCACTCAGCCGACGGCTTCCAGGCTCGAGCGAACCGCCTGCCCTGGTCGATCTGCTCGCCGAGCTCCTGAGCCGCCTCGCTCAGCAGCTGCGCCTCCGACTCGGACAGCCGGCCGACGCCCAGGTTCTGCTCGACTCCCTCCTGGCCGAGCAGCAGCGGGTTTGAGCAGAACGCCGGTCCGTCCGTCGCGTCCGACTCAACGTAGGCGGACTCGACAACATTCTGCCTGCCGTCCATGGCACACAGCAGCGAGTGCAGGAAGCCGTGGGCCGCGGCCGCCACGGACAACGAGGCGGAGCCGGCGCCGGCCTTGGCCTGCAGCACGGTGTCAGCTGCGCCGCGGACAGCCCGGGTCATGGCAAGCAGCTCGCTGGCTGGCAGGCGGCAGTGCGGCTCCACCTGGCTCAGCACCGGCACCAAAGTCGAGCTGCTGTGGCCGCCGACCACCGGCACGCTGACTTGGTCCAACGGTGTGCCTGCGATCGGTGCACAGTGGTGTTGGATCGGTGCACAGGGGTGTTGGATCGGTGCACAGAGGTGTTGGATCGGTGCACAGGGGTTTTGGATCGGTGCACAGGGGTGTTGGATCGGTGCACAGGGGTGTTGGATCGGTGCACAGAGGTGTTGGATCGGTGCACAGGGGTTTTGGATCGGTGCACAGGGGTGTTGGATCTGTGCACAGGGGTATTGGATCGGTGCACAGGGGTGTTGGATCGGTGCAAAGTGGTGTTGGATCTGTGCACAGGAATATTGGATCGGTGCACAGGGGTGTTGGATCTGTGCACAGGGGTATTGGATCGGTGCACAGGGGTGTTGGATCTGTGCACAGGGGTGTTGGATCTGTGCACAGGGGTATTGGATCGGTGCACAGGGGTGTTGGATCTGTGCACAGGGGTATTGGATCGGTGCAAGTGGTGTTGGATCGGTGCACAGGGGTGTTGGATCTGTGCACAGGTGTATTGGATCGGTGCACAGGGGTGTTGGATCGGTGCACAGGGGTGTTGGATCTGTGCACAGGGGTATTGGATCGGTGCACAGGGGTGTTGGATCTGTGCACAGGGGTATTGGATCGGTGCAAGTGGTGTTGGATCGGTGCACAGGGGTGTTGGATCTGTGCACAGGGGTATTGGATCGGTGCACAGGGGTGTTGGATCGGTGCAAAGTGGTGTTGGATCTGTGCACAGGGGTATTGGATCGGTGCACAGGGGTGTTGGATCTGTGCACAGGGGTATTGGATCGGTGCACAGGGGTGTTGGATCTGTGCACAGGGGTATTGGATCGGTGCACAGGGGTGTTGGATCGGTGCAAAGTGGTGTTGGATCGGTGCACAGGGGTATTGGATCGGTGCACAGGGGTGTTGGATCGGTGCACAGGGGTGTTGGATCGGTGCAAAGTGGTGTTGGATCTGTGCACAGGGGTATTGGATCGGTGCACAGGGGTGTTGGATCGGTGCACAGGGGTGTTGGATCGGTGCAAAGTGGTGTTGGATCGGTGCACAGGGGTATTGGATCGGTGCACAGGGGTGTTGGATCGGTGCACAGGGGTGTTGGATCGGTGCAAAGTGGTGTTGGATCTGTGCACAGGGGTATTGGATCGGTGCACAGGGGTGTTGGATCGGTGCACAGGGGTGTTGGATCGGTGCAAAGTGGTGTTGGATCGGTGCACAGGGGTATGGGATCGGTGCACAGGGGTGTTGGATCGGTGCACAGGGGTGTTGGATCGGTGCACAGGGGTGTTGGATCGGTGCACAGGGGTGTTGGATCGTTGCAAAGTGGTGTTGGATCGGTGCACAGGGGTATGGGATCGGTGCACAGGGGTGTTGGATCGGTGCACAGGGGTGTTGGATCGGTGCACAGGGGTGTTGGATCGGTGCACAGGGGTGTTGGATCGGTGCACAGGGGTTTTGGATCGGTGGACAGTTTGCAATCAGCTGATGCAGACACTGACACGACGCAACACTCACCTGTCTTCTGAGCCATGAGAATGTTGGCCCGAACCGAGTTGATGGCCGTGACACCGAACAGCCGGCGCGGATTGTACACCCCGTAGCGCCGCAGGACCTCAGCAGCCAGAGGCACACTGCTATTCAGCGGGCTGGTGAGCAAGCAGAGCAGCGCCTCCGGGCAGTGCCGGGCCACCGCTGAGGTCAGCTCGGCCACTGTGCCGGCGTTCTGTTCGAACAGATCGGACAGCTGCATGCCGAGCTGCCTGGGCCGGCCGGCCAGCATCACCACCAGGCTGCAGTGGCGCAGACAGTCGGCCAGCTGCTGCCGCCCGCCCTGATAGCTGCTGACGCGGGCCTTGGTGGCGATGTGGCCTAGGTCGGCGCACAGGCCTCGGGTGTCCAGCGTATCGTAGAGAGCCAGCTCGGACACGAATGCCGACCGCTTCAGCATGAGGGCCAGCGGTTGGCCGACAGCTCCGCAGGCGCCCAGGATGGCCACCCGGTTCTGCGGCAGGTCCGGCACGCCGTGCAGACGGCGCTGACCGAGAGCGCGGACCAGCTGACTGGAAGCCATGCGGTTTGTCTGACTAGAAATTAATTCAAGCATGTGGGGACTCAAGCACTACGGGTATAGCTGCGGTGATATATCGGTACTATACAGTAATGCGCCTGAATTGCTGGACTCGACAGCTGATTGGCTCGCCACAAAAGTAGCCTTTCAGCCTGCGTTGCCCCCTGCTGCGCCTCGCCAGTCCCGAACGGTGGATGCTGAATGAATTTCAAAGGGGGGATTTCAAGGTCGCCACCTCCCCAGCCTCCTCCTCAGGGCTCAAGAAACCATCGGAGCGGGGAAAAATTTATGAACTAAGCCGACTATGCGAGAGAGGGCTGGCAAAAGTACTTTTAATAATGCCTCTGATGCCTCTTCTTCCCCCCCCCCTACTTTCAGCCACTCATCTTTTCATCTTTACTTTAAAGCGGCTTATAATGAAAAATTGAAGACCTGAGAAGGAAAGATTTAAGTAAGGAAATCAAGTTTATTGCTGGAATTTACGGCTTACAATGCAGTTGCCAGCTGCCCACTGGAAGGGCGAACTTCAACCGTGTGTGGCGCACGTTTGTTATGTAACAGGGACTTTAGCACTGCCGCACCAAGGGGCTTTAGCACCAAGGGGCTTTAGCACCAAGGGGCTTTAGCACCAAGGGGCTTTAGCACCAAGGGGCTTTAGCACCAAGGGGCTTTAGCACCAAGGGGCTTTAGCACCAAGGGGCTTTAGCACCAAGGGGCTTTAGCACCAAGGGGCTTTAGCACCAAGGGGCTTTAGCACCAAGGGGCTTTAGCACCAAGGGGCTTTAGCACCAAGGGGCTTTAGCACCAAGGGCTTTAGCACCAAGGGGCTTTAGCACCAAGGGGCTTTAGCACCAAGGGGCTTTAGCACCAAGGGGCTTTAGCACCAAGGGGCTTTAGCACCAAGGGGCTTTAGCACCAAGGGGCTTTAGCACCAAGGGGCTTTAGCACCAAGGGGCTTTAGCACCAAGGGGCTTTAGCACCAAGGGGCTTTAGCACCAAGGGGCTTTAGCACCAAGGGGCTTTAGCACCAAGGGGCTTTAGCACCAAGGGGCTTTAGCACCAAGGGGCTTTAGCACCAAGGGGCTTTAGCACCAAGGGGCTTTAGCACCAAGGGGCTTTAGCACCAAGGGGCTTTAGCACCAAGGGGCTTTAGCACCAAGGGGCTTTAGCACCAAGGGGCTTTAGCACCAAGGGGCTTTAGCATCAAGGGGCGCCAGCATCAAGGGACTAAAGAAATCGTCATTAAAACTCATTGGATAGCAACCTCTAGCTTCGTTATCCCCTGTTCCATCATCAAACCTTCTCTTATCTCATCCCTCTCGCAGGCAATCCCTGTCCTGTCTTGTTTAATCAGATCACTCGCGCGTAACGAGACGCAGGCGGATGCTCGAATAATTCGATTTTCTGTGTCCCAGAAGGAATAGCGGTGCTACAGTGCAGTCCGCTTCATCATAGCCTATTATGAACTATACGGCAATATGAGCTCTGTGGGCTCCTGCGATTTCTTTATTGATTTCGATTTTTGTCAGACAATGACTAATCCCGGGAAGCTAATGGCTAATGGCGATCTCTTCTTATCAGAGGGTACAATACTATTCGTGTTTGGCATTGTAGTTAACTTAGTCTTTAGCCTAGCATTGGCGAGGCTCCATAGCAACTCCTTGTCCATTGTGGTGCTATCTTAGCTTCATCGGAAAGTGGACAGACACTGGAGAAGGTTCCGCTGTTCAAGGTTCACTTTCGAATAGCCAATGATATCGCTTTGGATAGCGGTGAATGGCGATGCTCAAGAGGAATAGCTCAGATGCCAATGCTCAAGAGGAATAGCTCAGATGCCAATGCTCAAGAGGAATAGCTCAGATGCCAATGCTCAAGGGGAATTGCTCCGATGCCAATGCTCAAAGGGAATCGCCCAGATCCCAATGCTCAAAGGGAATTGCTCAGATGCCAATGCTCAAGGGGAATTGCTCCGATGCCAATGCTCAAAGGGAATCGCCCAGATCCCAATGCTCAAAGGGAATTGCTCAGATGCCAATGCTCAAGGGGAATTGCTCCGATGCCAATGCTCAAAGGGAATCGCCCAGATCCCAATGCTCAAGGGGAATTGCTCCGATGCCAATGCTCAAAGGGAATCGCCCAGATCCCAATGCTCAAGGGGAATTGCTCAGATGCCAATGCTCAAATGGAATTGCTCAGATGCCAATGCTCAAATGGAATTGCTCAGATGCCAATGCTCAAAGGGAACTGCTCAGATGCCAATGCTCAAAGGGAACTGCTCAGATGCCAATGCTCAGGGGGAATTGCTCAGATGCCAATGCTCAAAGAGAATTGTTCAGATGCCAATGCTCAAAGGGAATTGCCCAGATTCCAATGCTCAAAGGGAATTGCTCAGATGCCAATGCTCAAGGGGAATTGCCCAGATGCCAATGCTCAAGGGGAATTGCCCAGATGCCAATGCTCAAGGGGAATTGCTCAGATGCCAATGCTCAAGAGGAATAGCTCAGATGCCAATGCTCAAGGGGAATTGCTCCGATGCCAATGCTCAAAGAGAATCGCCCAGATCCCAATGCTCAAGGGGAATTGCTCCGATGCCAATGCTCAAAGGGAATCGCCCAGATCCCAATGCTCAAAGGGAATTGCTCAGATGCCAATGCTCAAATGGAATTGCTCAGATGCCAATGCTCAAAGGGAATTGCCCAGATTCCAATGCTCAAAGGGAATTGCTCAGATGCCAATGCTCAAGGGGAATTGCCCAGATGCCAATGCTCAAGGGGAATTGCCCAGATGCCAATGCTCAAGGGGAATTGCTCAGATGCCAATGCTCAAGAGGAATAGCTCAGATGCCAATGCTCAAGGGGAATTGCTCCGATGCCAATGCTCAAAGGGAATCGCCCAGATCCCAATGCTCAAGGGAAATTGCTCAGATGCCAATGCTCAAATGGAATTGCTCAGATGCCAATGCTCAAATGGAATTGCTCAGATGCCAATTCTCAAGGGGAATTGCTCCGATGCCAATGCTCAAAGGGAATCGCCCAGATCCCAATATTCAAAGGGAATTGCTCAGATGCCAATGCTCAAAGGGAACTGCTCAGATGCCAATGCTCAGGGGGAATTGCTCAGGTGCCAATGCTCAAAGAGAATTGT
Source organism: Macrostomum lignano (assembly GCA_002269645.1). NCBI lineage: Eukaryota > Metazoa > Platyhelminthes > Macrostomidae > Macrostomum > Macrostomum lignano. The sequence goes on from NIVC01000275.1 coordinate 374,436, forward strand.
TCAGATGCCAATGCTCAAAGGGAATCGCCCAGATTCCAATGCTCAAAGGGAATTTCCCAGATTCCAATGCTCAAAGGGAATTGCTCAGATGCCAATGCTCAAGGGGAATTGCTCAGATGCCAATGCTCAAGGGGAATTGCCCAGATGCCAATGCTCAAGGGGAATTGCCCAGATGCCAATGCTCAAGGGGAATTGCCCAGATGCCAATGCTCAAGGGGAATTGCCCAGATGCCAATGCTCAAGGGGAATAGCTCAGATGCCAATGCTCAAGGGGAATTGCTCAGATGCCAATGCTCAAGGGGAATAGCTCAGATGCCAATGCTCAAGGGGAATAGCTCAGATGCCAATGCTCAAGGGGAATAGCTCAGATGCCAATGCTCAAAGGGAATTGCCCAGATCCCAATGCTCAGGGGGAATTGACAACTCTCATGGATAATATGCATGAAAAATTGATGACACTAAGAAATCAATCGAACTCAGTGATATAACAGACGTGGAAAGTTAGAATCGAAATAAGAATTTAGCCCAGCACTACAAAAAAGGCATGAAAACTCAATTAGTGTCCCCGAAATGAGTTGGATTATTAATTATTCAAATTCAAAAAGGTCAACAAAACAATACTTTGGAGAAGTCTTCAAAAATGAGTTTATGTCCCATTACTCAGTTACTCAGTTTGGGTCGTTGTGGGCACAAGGATGCAAGAATGAATGGCTGCTTCAATGCTTCAATTATACTAGTACTCGTAGTTGATGAAGCAGCGCTCTCGGGCTGCTGGACTTGCTCTGCCTTAATTAGCTTGATGAATGAAGGCTTGTGACTCGATAGCCTCGTACTTTGACTTTGAACAAAACAAGCTGGGAATAAAGGAGCTGACCTGGCAGGAAGGTATCTCCTGTTACTCGGTGGAGGAGGTACTTGAGATTCCGGGGCAGATTCGGACTCGTCCTACTTACTGCCATGCTCATCTATCAAGCAAAATGCCTTGCGGCTAAAATGTCTCAGGCTTGTAGAAGCTTTCGTCGATTTTGTTTATCGAGGTAGGAGCCTGTGTGCACCCTGGCGCACTTTAAGCGACATTGTCACAGCCGGCGAGAGGTATTACTGCCCATTCCGCCGACTCCCCTGAGTAGGCACACAAGCGCGCGGATGTACAAGAGGGTACAGCGGCCCTAACTTTACGACGTACTTATCGTTAAACATGTACACTTCACTGTGACTTGGGTTGACTGCACGTAGAATCGAGCCTGGGCCGCTGGCACATCGAGCGCCAAGCGCCAGACCACTGGGCTACGGCCACTCAGCCTTCATCAATGTCTTGCATGGAAGCTGGGAGACAGTCTCAGGGCAAAATCATTCTAAAAAAACAAAAATTTATGAAATGCGTCACATGGTGCCTCCGGGCTAGGGCGGGAGCACTTAGCGTCAGCGGCAGCACCTCCTGCACCGACTGTGTGCAGTACGATTCGGAGCGGATGCTGTGCGACCTGCCAGCTGGGAATAAATACTTAAAGCGCCTCTAAATCTCGACGGGGTTGCAGAATAAAAACTTTTAGTGATCCATGTCAGTAATTTAGCAATAACAACATGTTATCGAAATTATTTCCCAAAACTTCCATCATAAAAAATTTGTACAGTTCCTTTCAGAAGCAGGCTTCCCTAATCTTCGCAAAGCTGAGGACTAGAACTCTCTAGGGCTTTTGCTCTCCTGCATTTCCCGCGAAGCCCCGAAAGCAGCGGCTTCATCAAGCCCAGGGGCCAGCGCTTAATCCTTTGTATCTGAGAATTATCGCAGCGGGAAGCTCGCACATAAAACTAAGTTTGTTTGTTTCTCTTCCCGAGCTCTCTGCTCAAGTTAGAATAATATTGAGATTGCTTGGAGCAGCGATTTTCTGCCGCAGACTTCGTTTTCGGCCGGCAAATTAGTTTTTATTCTAATTAATTCTGGTATATTTCTTGCCTATATTGTGTTTTTTGTATCTAAATTGCCTACTATTGAGTAGAAATTGCGGCTTATGGTAGTTCTAAACTGTGTTAGAAACTCAGCCGGCCGATTGCAGAAGCAAATGTCACAATCATGCAGCAAATAAAGTGTGAGTTTAACTTGGCAATGAAATTCTCAAGATGCCCTCTATGCAGTCAGCCTGGCGGTTCGCCCGTCCCGACCTTGCTCTGGCCGCGGGCTGACGCAGAACTGCCACGTCAGCTGCAAAGTAAGTAAAAAGCCGGAAAGCTTATCAGCTGGTAGTAACTTTGATACCCCGCTGCGCGGCCTTAACTTTGGCCAGCCAGGTAGATAAGTCATAAGCGTTCTGTGACACGCACTCACATAACAACTGAAACAAGCTGCTTCAGCCAAGAACGTTGCGAGCTGTGTTAGTTTCTATTTTGTCATTTCTGGTCGGAATGTCCGAGACACGCAAGGTGACGATCTTCGGAAGCGGCCTGGTGGGCTGCCAGTGGGCCATGCTGTTCGCGGCTGCCGGCTTCCAAGTTGCACTGCATGACGCCAAGGAGGGCCAGGCGGCGCGGGCTCTCCAGCAGATCGACAGCCAGTTGAGAGACCTGTCAGCCAAAGGTCATCTGCGCGGCTGCCTGTCTGCTGAGCAGCAGCAGCAGCTGATCTCGGCGCCTGGTTCCCTCGATGAGGCTCTGGATGGTGCCTTCCTCGTGCAGGAGTGCGTCTTCGAGGACGTCCAGGTGAAACGCGACGTCTTCAGGCTGCTTGACGCCAAAGCTCCGGCCGAGGCTTTCCTGTGCTCGTCCACCAGCTGCATCATGCCCTCTGAGTTCACCAGTGAACTGCCGGGTCGGGCCCGGTGCCTGGTGGCACACCCGGTGAATCCGCCCTACTTCCTGTCACTGGTGGAGCTCGTGCCGTCGCCCTTCACCGACCCGGCGACTGTGCAAACCGTGAAGGAGACGCTTGTAAAGCTGGGCCAGGAGCCGATCGTTAAGCTTCGAAGACAAATGCAGAATGTTGAGCCCAAAGATTCCAGCAGGGAATCACTCCTTGTAAGACGAATTATATTTAGCATTGGGAGATGGTTAAAAGTGACAAAATCCAATAAAGGAACAACGAGAATTCGAATACCGAGCAACTGAGCGACACCGACTAAAAGCGCAAAAGTTGGGTGTTTAAAAGCCACAACGCGACAACCGAACTCAGACATCGACCATGCCACCCCTACCACACTTACAGCTGCCCACAAAGCACACTTGTATTCCAAGCGTCCCCCTGCCAACATCCGATCATAGGTGATGACCTGCGGCCTGGCCCCTCGCTACTGCTTCCTCGGCCCCCTCGCCGTGATGCAGACCAACGCTAGCGGCATCCGGGACTACTGCCAGCGCTTCGGCTCCGGAGTCGCCCGCGTCTCGGCCACGTTCGGCCCGACGCCGACCTACCAGGGCGAGGAGGTGGACCGGGTGGCGGCCCAGATGAACACTCTCATGCCGCCAGAGTCACTGGCCGGTGTCTGCGCCAGGCGAAACCAGTTTCTCGCCGCTCTGGCCAGAATGAAGCGCGACTTTTCTCAAAGTCGTGGGTCGCAAGACAACATCTGACTGAACAGCGGCCTAGACCATTTTTCAGTTCATTTTTAATTGATTTTTCAAACGAGCTAAGACCCAAAGATCTTCGTTACTTCTTTAAAAAACATGCCTCATTTTGGTACCTATGGCCGGGAATGATGGGAGCTCGGGAGTTTTATCAGACGGACGGTGCCTATAATCAGTACAGCTGGCATTTCGTGAGCTTGGTTAATCGCACTATACAAGTATATTACTGCTGCACTAAGTATGACGCACGCTTGTTCATACAAAAGACGCCATGTGCCGTATGAAGCCTGCGTGCTTCGCAAGCCTCGGGGTTGTTTATGCTATCCGCAAAAATCCTCGACTCCAGCAGACAGACCGGCGGGTCGGGTGTAAGCAAAGGCAGTAGCGACTTCATCTGCAGCGACTGGCGATTAATTACGGTAGAAGTGCACCGCTGGGGATGAGGCAATAAAGCTAGGGGAGGTCGCAGCTCTGTGGGGTCTTTTGTGCAACACGGCAATCGAACCGGCCACAATTGCTGAAGTGGGAATAAAATAGCTGACCGATCTGACAAAATGCTACAAGGCGCTTCTGTCTTCGGTTCGATGGCTGCACTATTGGAGCGAAGTGTGTAGCAAAGCTGTCTGAGTAATGGCTGTGTAAGGGGAGTCAGCCTCCTCCCGCGTGTCTCCCTGTCTCTCGGGTTTAGTAGTTACTTGGATGAGGTCCCAGTAAGCCAAAAACTTGGAAGAGGGTAAAATGCTTTTAGCTGGACGAGCGCGTGGTAAGCATAATAGCGAACTCTGCCCCCCCCCCCGCGACGGCTAAAAATAGGCCTGTCGGAGCACTGCAAACTAATTTCGCAGAATGCTTCAGCCGGTGTCCGGAGTGGCGTTCCGGACACATTCTGTCTGGCCCCTCTATCAGTCACTTGGCTGCATGAAAGCGAAACTTTTATCTGCGCCGGCACGAACTGCTGCGAAAAGGAAAGTCATCGCCAGCAACAGACCGAGACAAAAATGCTTGCGCACTTAACAGGAGACGGTTTAGAACAGGAATTTCTGCCGACTGACGCAAAAGCAGAAAGTTTGTGACAACAGGAACTGGATACCCTTTGTGCTCTCAAAGTCGGCATCGAAGCCTGTGGCAAGTTTTGAAACAAATTTGGCATCGAAAGCTTTTAAACTTCCCATTTGTTTCTACTACAGCTCTACTCGTATAAGTGCGTTGAGTCGGTGGCACTGCAAGCCATGGCACCTCAGCTACCTGTAAAGCACTGCAAGCCATGGCACCTCAGCTACCTGTAAAGCACTGCAAGCCATGGCACCTCAGCTACATGTAAAGCACTGTAAGCCATGGCATCTCAGCTACATGTAAAGCACTGTAAGCCATGGCATCTCAGCTACATGTAAAGCACTGTAAGCCATGGCATCTCAGCTACATGTAAAGCACTGTAAGCCATGGCACCTCAGCTACATGTAAAGCACTGTAAGCCATGGCATCTCAGCTCTACATGTAAAGCATTGTAAGCCATGGCATCTCAGCTCTACATAAGCATTGTAAGCCATGGCACCTCAGCTACATGTAAAGCACTGCAAGCCATAGCACCTCAGTTCTACATGTAAAGCACTGTAAGCCATAACACCTCAGTTCTACATGTAAAGCACTGTAAGCCATGGCATCTCAGCTCTACATATAAAGCATTGTAAGCCATAGCACCTCAGTTCTACATATAAAGCACTGTAAGCCATAGCACCTCAGCTACATGTAAAGCACTGTAAGCCATAGCACCTCAGATCTACATGTAAAGCACTGTAAGCCATAGCACCTCAGATCTACATGTAAAGCACTGTAAGCCATGGCACCTCAGCTCTACAGCAGTGTAAGCCATAGCACCTCAGCTCTACAGCAGTGTAAGCCATAGCACCTCAGCTCTATAGGACCACCTTTATAATGTATTGTGCTATTCAGTCTAATTTCTGCACTACAGTGCAAGTGTATGATGCCCGTTTTCGGATGCATTAAGATATGCAGAGCCACGAAAGAATGAGCCTTAACATCCTTGGTAACGCGGCATTCATAGTAGTAGTCGCTGGAATCGCATAGGTTAGCACACATAAAATGGGCGGCAACTTTCCCTCCTGCAGACTCCCCAGACCACGATAAAACACATCAATCATAAAACTTGTGAAGCTTTCTGCTGCCGCGGCGATTCTTTTTTGAAAAAAATTACTCTCGACACACAACTGCATCTCTATGATCCCCATTCTTCCTTATTTCTTACCGACCATCGCCGTCCCTAACCACTCCATTCTTCTAGCCGGCTCCCTGGCTTATTTTGATCCCATTGCTCCCGTGGGATGTTCCGTGTGCGTGGAAGCGCGCTGGCCGAGAGAGGCAGGCGTTGGATTGGCCGGCCAAGAATGCGCGCAACTCGTCAAACCCGCAAGCGCCCTTGGTTCGGGCTCGACCGTAATCCCACTGGCTCTGGCTGGCTGGCCGCCCCGGCTAAATTTAGTCCCTCGCTGAGCTGATTCTTCGGCCGCTGCAGCAGCAGGCTGTGAAAGTCGCCCAACTTTGACTCGGAGCGTGACGAGGTTGAGTAGGTCTCAGCTGATTTTAACAAAAGAAGTAGACTGTGAACTTTATTAGTGACTTTTATTAACATTATCGGGCGAACCGGCGACTTCAACTTTCAATCAGGTGAGAAGATATCTTGGCCCAAAATGAATAGAATGGATTGCTAATCTAGCCAACATGAATATAGTGCAAGTCTTTGATTCCTCCAGCAAGATTTCTCATTAGTTCCGTCGTCCGTAAGGTACTGTCAGATTAGCTAAAAGTACACGCTGATAAGGACTGTCACAGTCAAGGATTTTCTGAGCAGTCTAAAGCCAGTGGGTCAGGTAACCCCAGATCCAGTGCTGCACTCCCCCTAGTCTCCTCTTTTGGCACCGCTGGCAGGGCTTGCAGCCGGCACATCCGGCTGGGTTTCCCGGTGTTGAAAATGTGGGCCAAAACTACACGAAAATATCCGGAGTTCTTGAGTGCGAGCGACAGGGACAATGCCCTGCAGACGTTTCCTCGGGTTTAATTAAAAAATCTTATAAGCATTCTGAATTTGCCTCATCAAAAAAGCGACCTGTACAGCATTGGACTGATTTGGCATTGGGAGACATAAGCAGAAAGCTAATGTAAAAACTATGCTAACAAATTCAGGCATTTGATCTTCATAGTATAGCATTTCATAACTCTTTCCGACTCCAGCACTGGAGAACAGATTTCGGTTAAAATGTTCTGAAATCAAACCTTCCCCATTCCATGTTCTATAGGCTCTTACGTAGGCTATCAAAGCCGGGAGACCAGTTTTTGTTCTACCGAAGATCCGGGTTAATCTCTCGCTCAGAGTCCGCGATTCGTGTGTGTGTGCATACCGGAGCATAGGACAGTGCAAACAATAGAGCAGAGCTCAAGCACTGTGCTAGCTATAGGTCACTTTCTCTTGATATACAACCAGCTCGGGGCTGGCTCGGCTCTGGCAAAGTGCAAACTGGCCCGACTTGCCGAGCGATATCGCCCACTGCTAGGCCAGCAATTATGCATCGCGGGGGATTAAGGGGGGAGGGGTACGGGTGGCAGAGAGGGGACCGGAGAGGTTTTTTGGGCCAGGAGCTCAGCTCCCTCCCCCCACAAGCAAGTTCTAGCAAGCCCCCCATATTTTGGAGCTCTCAGAGCTACCCTTCTGCCCAGCTCTCCAAGCGCACCCAGCCTGCCCGCATCGCGTCAGCGGAGTCTCAGTAGATCCGACCTGAAGAAAAAATGAGAGAAGAAAGATCTTCCGAGATCACTCAGAAAACTGCATCGGCTCAAGGGTTTCAAAGAATCCGATATGGTTGCTAAGGCTTCGGCAATGTCCGTGCTTTTTTTATCCGCATTGACATTAGAACAAGTCAGTGGCTCATGTTAGTTAGTTATGCTACACGAGCTATAGATAAAATTTCCAAGATAGTTTACTTCTCAGCGGGAAAAGATTTTTTTTCGATGACTGCGACTGGACGCCAAAGACCAAATATTTTCCCTTAAATAATCAAACACATTCTTTGACCTCTTAAAAAGCTTGCTTTCGGTTACGCCCCCCTCCCCGGGCGCTGTTTCGCTGAAAGAGTTACTGACGGACAGAAAACATCTAGCCGCGGGCAATAGAGACAAACTCGTCGCTTCATCTTTGCGCGCCTCCTCCCGAATTTCCTCTCACTTGCTGTTCTGCGCGGCCCGCGGTTCAGCCGGCAGCAGGAATTCATTGGCGTCACCCCCCCCCCGGGGGCTGGCACCCCTGTGCAACAGGCGGGGCAGGGGGCTGCGCACCAGATCGAGTTTGCCGGGCGGACTGCGCCACGATGGACGACTGGCCCAACCCCGGATCCCAATGCTGCACGCTTCAGCCCCGGCATCCCTACTGGACTTGCGAGAACAAAGCAGTGTAGAAAAGCTGCGGGAATCGGGGGGGGGGGCAGAACCAGACGCTAAATCCCAGCAAAGACGCGCTGCCAGACGCCAGAGAGCAAGCAGCTCGCCAGGGCTTCTGGAGCGGAGCCTTAGCGCCACTCCTGCCCAGGCCAAGATTGCTAGCAAAATCGATTCCTAGCCTCCTACTCGCTTCCTTTCTGGCGGCAAAGATGATGAAGCGCAGAGGCTGGGCTGGAAGGGCTCAGGATTCTGTCTGTCTCTCTCTCTCTCTCTCTCTCTCTCTCTCTCTCTCTCTCTCTCTCTCTCTCTCTCCAAACTTTGCGCTGACAGGCGCATGGGAGGCAAACTCCCGAGCAGCAGACTCTGACAGTTGATTAGGGCTCCTTATCTGAGCTCGTAAAGGAGTGGCGAAGGCTTTACCTACTCCATGCGAGAAGTTTCAACAAAGATTGCGAGAGGGATTTGCCTGTGTGCGCCGCCCCTCCCCCCACGATGCGAGTGGGTTTTAAGTCCCGTATTTGCTCTCCTGTCACGCTCATTCTCTCTATTCATGACCCAACCGCTCCAGCCTTCCCTCGAGAGCGCAGCCGGCATGAAGCAGCCGCCGCGGCCGCAACCGCTGCTCATTCTTCTGCTCGCAGAGCTCCACTTGGCGAGCCGCTGCGCCGCCAGCTGCTGCAGGGCCACGGCCCCGAGGAGGCCGAAATCCGCCTCTGCAATGCGTCAGCTAACATCACTACGAACTGCGTGACCCCGAACCACGGACTGCTGACCGCCCTAGTCGTGATGCTGTCCTGCCTGTTGCTGCTCATGATAGGCAGCATGGCGCTGCCTCTGACCGTCCAGAACCGCCTGCTCCGCCTGCTGCTCTGCTCAGCGTGTCGCGGTAAGCCACAGCCTGGCCAGAATTTCAGCTACATCAACGTCGGCTTGTACAAGACGCGCAACGCAGTCTGCCGACGCGAAGTTTATCAGCAGCACGTGTGGGGCAATGGCGGCGGAGCGGGGGCTGGGGGGCAGCAACAGCCGCAAGAGGAGCAGCGACCAGCTGACCCAGAGAGGCACGTCGACTGCTGCATCATCGAGGCGTCGCCGGCCGTGTCCACTGCGTCATCCGCATTCTGTGCGGTGCCAATCTGCATCGAGTCGGCGCAGAAGGATGCCACGATGGCCACAACAGAGGCATCGACAGCCGCCGATCTCCACACCGGCCACTGCTGGCCGGAGCTGCAGTGCCAGCACCCTGCTGTGGTCTGCGACGCGATGTTCTGCTACCGGTCCGATCCCAATATTCGGCAGTCGGCCGCGGCTGCTCACAACCACTGGCCTGTTAGCTCTGATGAGGCTCAGCAGCTGCTGCAGCAGCATCAATGAAACTGAAGTGGGGGTAGTTGCTGGGGCGGCTCGGAATTCCACTAGCAATGTTCGGTGCGTTCAAATTCGTGTTTAATAAGACTGAGACAGTTGGGACATTTTAGTAATTCCTTGAGCACCGGTAGATCATCGTAGCAGACACAGCCTTTACCAACGTTTTGCATGACAACCAACTGAATCATCTTCCTTTCCTTTCTGTGCATAGTTCATTCATTCTCTTGTTTATAAGTTCCTAGAAATCCCTTTTATCTACTTTGATGCAGCGTCAGAGTTTATTTTTTTTTACTTAAAAAATACACGCCACTTTATTGTCCTGGCCTTAGAATGTAAAAATCAACTTTCGAAAATATCAATGCTAAAAAAATTTCATTACTGAGTTTTTCAGAGGCTTTTTTGTTGATTTGAGTTATTCGTAAATTTGGTGCATTTGTAGACTCTGATCCGGTCCAAAAAGACACATCTTTTCTGCAGGCCCAGTGTGCACCTGTGCTCACCTACCAACAGCTACAGCAGTTCGAGTTGGTGAGCAGATGTGGCCTGCCAGCTCGACCGAGCAAGGGTAGCCTAATCGAGTAATTAGCGACATCCTCGCGAACTTCGGGGACCAGACAGACCACCGATGCTGTTCCAGTAAACTTATGTTCTACGCTCCACTTACGTTACTTTCTGAGTGGGCGTAGAATGTTTTCTAAAAGCTCCGCAGGCAGAATAGACTTTGCAGGCAGAAATTCAGAAACATGTACTTCTCCCTAGACTCTTTCCCAAGCCCAAACGGACTCTCATCGAGGGCTCAGCCCCACTGATGGAGCCCCAAACGGAGAGAGGAGAGAGAGGGGTCGGTAATCCTGCCAACGACGGAGCAATGAGGGGCCATTTTCAGTCCTCGCTGAGCCGGTGGCCGGAGCGGGGGCGACTTGTTCTGACTTATCCCCGCCAATTTCCCCTCCGCAACGGTCCAGCCGGCAAGATGCGCGAAAGCTAAGAACGACTAAACGGCCCAAAATCCAGACGGGATTTTGACCGGCCCAGTTTCTTTGACACTCGGGTTTGCAAATTTCCTGAGCCAGTTCGCTTCTCCCCATTCCCCATGGCCGGCCCTCTTCGATTATTGCGACGAGTCCCATTCTCACTCGATGATCCACTCCGAAATTCGCGGATCCGAATCTCAGCTGCGGACTTTTATGTCTCTAGACCCGTAGCCAGTCTAAAAGCAGTGACCAATGCTGGAAGAATACAGAGCCTGATGATTATCATAGTGTGGAATTCAACTACTCTGAGTCTCAGTTATTTGACAATTTTGCATTCTGAAATAAAGTCAGAACTTTATTGAGACAAAAAGGTGTAACAACTTTATATCGAAACCAAGTATTGTCAATCGCTCTGACTTAGTCTTACCTGCACCTCGCTAGAAGTACATCCAGAGAGAGAGAGAACACAGCAATGCAATTCAATCCAGCACCCCCAGCCTCATGCTGGCCAAGTTACCACACTTTATTACACCTTCCGTGTACAGAGTGTTTGTAACTTCTACTCTCTCTTAACTCGCACCTCTTGACTCTTACCATGAGACTCTCACTACAATGACTCAGCCTCTGCTTCAGAATGTCTGTCTATCAGCCTGTCGACCCTCTGTCGCGCTCTCCTATCTGACTCCCAACTATGATCCTCTTATCTGCATCTTCAATAGTTCGTTTAAATCCCCAATATTGATATTTGCATTAAACCCCTGCGTAACTTTTCTAGCGGGATTCGAATCTGCACTCGGGTAAACCCATGTGCGCAGATTTGATATATCTGACAGCTTTATTGCATGCCTGCAGGGTAGAAGGCGGAATTGCCGGAGCGATAGTCTTAAATGTTATGTGGTGCCCGCAGGTTCTAGCTCGTACAGGAAATCACAGACTGTCTGCCCTCTGCTTTACCGAGCTGCTCTTTTGCCATGCAGACATCGCTTCAATAGCATGGACAAAAGCTATTTGACGTTCGGTCAGCTGTAGGGACAAACTTTATTTGGGAATTTTTTTCATTTTTAAAATGATCCAAACGGAAACTGAAGCACCAGTATTGCATTAGATTGCATTCGGTTAAAGGCAGTCTTAAATACAACAAAGTTCAGCTCCAACTCTGTATATCTGGCACCCAAGCTTAAAGATAATTGTTGGACAGACAATGAAAGATGTGCAGAGTATAAAACAGGCGCACGCAGAACTGTACACTGCATCACAAAATGTACACTGACTCACTCACCTATTAGCAGTCATGGAGTGGAATTGGTTCTCCTAATCTAGAACCAAGTCTACGTGCCAAAAAGTCACTCTTGACGGGCTTTGTCAATTAAAATAGAATAGATCACCAAAGATGGAGCCTCTTGACCTCAAGACCCTCTTAACGTAGCTCTCTCTTCCTTTGCTATCCTTTTGACTGGCTGCTCAGATTTTTAATTGAATCTCCATTTTATTTCGTTGCCAACTGGCTCATTTGTATTCTCATTAGATCGCCTCGGTTCCGCTCTCAATTAATCCTTGATCCCTTTCTTTTAAGTATCGCGATCACCATATCAATCTGACACTGGGACACTTAGTATGGCCACTTTCACTGTTTTTTTATCAAGGCAGAATTTTTGTTGCAGAAATGCTGCCTGTGTCCGAGCCCATTGGTTTCTGCTCGTACGAAGTTAAAAACTTGTCTTTAATTAGGAGTTCTGTGCCTTTTTGCTGAATCATGTTGCAGAGAGTGAGCGCAGGCAAAGTATGCATTAAAAAGATGACTTTTAGCTTAAAGTTTCAGGCTAATGAGGCCTACTCAGTTAAAAAAAAACAAGGCAAAGTACTTTTAGCTATCCACATAATTTCAGTGAACAGCTAGACTATGAAGGGACGCCCAGTGACTGCCGCTCCGCGTTGACAAGCTGATTGCATTGCATGCAACAACATGCAACAACAGCGCCGCCACGCAAGCTTGGAACCTGGCCGGCTAAATTACCTACAGAGGCAGTTTCGATGGCTATTTCATTTATCGCATCGAGCTGGCGGCTGACGGCCAGAAGTTGCGTGCCACAGCAGGCCTGGCTGAGGTGGCACGCGCGTTGTGCACTGTGCATTGTGCTTTCTATTCTCTCCTTGCCTGCCTCTTCTATCCGCCTCACTGTGTTTACTCGCTACGCCTGAATGAAGAGAGACAGTTGACTCAGCGCACAGCTCAAACCCGCACTCGCTCTACTCAACCCTGAGCACGTGTTGACTATGCATCAGTAGGATGACGTGGCACAGGCCCGCCGGTTGGACGTTGGCGCTTCGGAGGTGGGGTTCGATGCTTTTCAAAAACAGTTTTTAATTCGGTGCTGGATGGCTTTCTGTTTGTGAGACAACAAGGCAAGCAGTTGAATTTCTGGAAATTACCGCTGACAAAGATGGGTCTAAGGAAGCAACCTCTGCTCTCTGGCTCTGCTGCTGTGCTGGGCGTTTCTACCGCCGCTGCGACAGAGGGCAGCAGTCACTATCACGACCACGACGGCGATGCAAGGCTGAGCACGACTCGGCCTACGACCAGGAGCAGTTCCTGGGCAAAGACATGGCAAGCAGTTCTCACAGTTGGACTCCAGCGTCTCTGAGGAGAAGCTGCAGCAGCTGATTAAGGAAGAAGTGGACGCAGACAAAGATGGCTTTGTCAGCGAAGACGAACTGCTGAAGCACCTGGAGAAGGTAAGATTCTCTTGTGGTATGCGATCTGAGTTTGATTTAACATAAAAATACTTTTTCTTGACCTTTTTTCTTGGCCGCAGGTTCACAAGGAGCAGCAGACAGAAGAGCTGGACACCCAGTGGAAGGAGATGAACCCAAAGAATGGCAAGATGGACTGGGAGACGCACGTTAAAACGCTGCAGCCGGGCTTTTTGGACGAGGAGCGCGACGACGAGATGTCACAGGCCGCCAAGAAGGCAATGGAAGAGGCGAAGACCGGCGTTGAGGCAGTCTCGGTGCAGGTGCCCGAGAAGGGCACGGAGGATGAGCGCGAGTCACTGCGGGAGTTCTTCAAAGAAATCATTAGGTAAGTTAAAACTCCTACCGTTTCTGGTTACTGTACCGAAAAGGGGATTCCTGCCTGCTTACTCTAAGTAGTGCAGCTCGGCACGATTAGATAAAAAAAATGGTCCTTGAATTTACAGGCAGCGCAAGCGATGGAACGCGGCGACGCTGACAAGGACGGCTTCATAAATCAGGAGGAGTACCGGTCGCTCCTGTTTCCCGAGGACTCGCCCAGCATGCGCGAAATTGTGGCCGATGAGACTATAAGCCAGCTGGACACAGACCGCGACGGCCGCATCAACCAGGATGAGTATCTGGCCGGCCAGTGGACTCCAGCAAGCCGGGCGAGAAGGAGCCGCATTGGCTTCAAGAGGAGCGGTGGCTTTGCGAAGAAGGACACCAATAGCGACGGCTTTCTCGACAAGGAGGAGGTGCAGAACTGGCTGCAGCCGCCAGGCGCAGTGGGCGGCCACTCGCTGCAGGAGGAGGCGCGGCACCTGATGCGCGAGGCCGATGAAAACCGAGACGGCCGGCTGAGCCCGGAGGAGATTTCCAAGCACCGGGACCTGTTCGCTGGCTCGAGGGCTACTCGCTACGGCGAAGATGTGTTCGATGGCGAGGGCGGACACGACGAGCTGTGATGCTGTGACTCTTCAATACAGCAGCGCAAAGTGACATTCTGCCGTAACAGTTTGAAGTGCTTGACTTGACTTGAAGTGCTATGCCAACTGATATTCTCACTACAGCTTATGATATTATGAGTATAATGACTGCTGCTAATGCTTAATACTGGCTTGTTTATTGACTATCTTGCTTGCTTGTTAAAAGCCAGCGCAGAAAACATTTACCATAAACTACTGCTGCAATTCGTTCGTAGCCAGTTTAGCCGGTTTGTCAACTTTGTGCGCAAACCAAACTGATATTTATTGAATAGTGTGCCAAATTTGAGCAAAATAAAACCTTAAATGTGTGCGAAACTTTTGTTGAATCTGGTTTTCAGGAAACTTAAATTTGAAATTTTCCCTGTTAATAAAATCATCTGCGTACTCGTCTTAAAAATCTGAAATATTCCGGGATTTTTCGATGGGCCAACGTAGTTTCAGAAGCGTAGCTAATGCAATATCGGCAGCATTGCCTCTTAACTGTTATTAAAACATGCGAATTGAAAGTCTAAGAATGAAAAATTGAACTGATTTGCAAGTGAACTAGAAGAGCAGCTGAGGCTCTGAATAGCTAATCTGTAAAGCCGATCACGCGCTAATCTACTTGGTTGACGAAGCGAAGTAAAACAAAAATATGCAACAAAAAAAATAAAAATACTTTTGAGAGCACAAAAGACAAGCAGTATTGTATCGAAATTAAAGAAACGAATAAAATTTCGGACAAGGCTGCAAGCCTTGCGTCGAGCTCAGGTGCTAAAATACCTGGAGATTAGTCAGTGTCCTAGACAGTAAGTAGTCAAAATAGCGTCTGGCTAGAAAAAAAACGAAAATTGCATCGAAAAAAGTATAAGGTTGCAAGTTAGGCTATCTAAATGGGTTGACCTTGACAGATTTTATACTGTTCTTGACTCTAAAAATCCAAACAAGATGTAAGCAGATAGAGAAGATTTACATGTGTGACATTTATAGCAGAAAATTAGCGAAAAAAACTTCTAAATACACAAAGCATTGATGGGGTTTCCAAGAAAACAGCAAAAGAAGTTAAACATTTTTATGACAGCGAATTCGATGACTGAGGGAGACTGCAAGCAGGTAGGCAACGACCGAAATGTGATCTTTCGTGTCATCTTCAGTTGTTTTAAGGCAGAAAATTCCGTCATCACTGGTTGGAAACCAGCTTGTCGAAGCACTCGCTGCAGTAGGGCTTGTTTTCCCTTTCCTGTTTGAATAAAGCAGAAAAATTTGGACATTAATGTTCTTTAAAAGCACAATAACACTGACTGAATTTTTGTGCGATTGCTGACAGGAATTACTGCACCAACCTTGAACGTGCCCTTGGACAGTTCGTTCTTGCAGAATGTGCACTCGAAGCACTGCGGATGGAACTTACGCCCCATGGCGGTGATGCACTTGCTGGTGATCGGCTTCTCACAGGCCATGCACAGGGAGCCGCGGTGGGCATGGTAGTGCAGCTCGCAGTACGGCTGGCCCTCGTGCTCGTAGAAGCTCCCGGTAGAGAAGTCGCTGCCGCAGTCCTGCCAAATGGCGTTGGGATGCTAGTTTACATAGTTTGTAATTACTACAAAGTAGCGAGTCAGATATCTCGTAAACTGCCTAGCTGACCCACTCACCCTGCATACAAAGCACTCAGTGTGCCACATCTTCTCCAGCGCGGTCAGGTAGTTTGAAGTGATCGCCTTGGAGCAGGCGGCGCATTTCGGCGCGAAAGCATCATTGTAGCAGTCGGCGCAGTACGGTTTCCCGTCGCGCTCGTGGAAGCCGGAGCTCTCCGTGAATGGCGCGGTGCACTGCTGACAGAAGAAGTGCTCCGGGTGCCAGGACTTGTCCAGAGCGGTCACGCATCTGTCCAGGATGGCCTCCTGGCAGTAGGCGCATTTCGGCGAGAACTCGTTCTGGTAACATGGCTCGCAGAACGGCTGGCTGTCTTTCTCGTAGAAGTTCTGCTTGCCCAGCTCGGCGCGGCACTTGGAGCAGACAAAGTGCTCGTAGTGCCAGGCCCGACCGAGAGCCTTCACCAGCTGGCCCTGAATCGACTCTTTGCAGGCGGCGCACTTTGTCATGTCCACTGCCGGTGCTGCTGCTGGGGCCCCCCCGCCGCCGACACGGCTTCCACCGCCGCGGCCGCCAGGACCGCTGCCGCCTCCGCCAAACCGATTGTTCCCCACCTGTGGACCGAAGTTACGTCGCATTTTGGCCTTCTTCTTTTTTTCCTGATGGGCGAAAGAGAGATGCGAGACTGTTGGATCTCAGTGAAAGCAGTCAATACTTTCCAAGCCTCAACTTTGTGAATCTTCCGCTTCAGTTCATTGCTACCGAGCTATGAAAAATACATCGAATTAAAAACAAATCGAGACTTCTACTTCTACTTCGAAGTAGATGAGAACAGGAAAACAAGGTACCTACTAGCAGTAGTAGTGAGTCAAACTGTTTGAATAGCACCAAAACGTTTGTTATTGTAAAACATGTATAGCCTTTAGCTTTCTACTGTAAGAATGAAGGCTTTTTGGAAGCTTCATAACGTCCAGACTCTGACAGACTGGAGAGAAACATTTTATACAGAAATAGTTGCATCCGTTGCTCGTAGTATTAAAATTCTAATCTTGCTATAGAAATTTGAAGAAAAATCCATCAGGAATGCTTTGTGCAACTTGCTTTTCTGTTCAACTTGGAGAGTATAGGAGGGTAAAAGTTCCCTTTCGATACAATTTTGTCCGATGCCTCACCAATTCACTTTTGAAGTGCGAGTCGTAGTTTAAAAGTACTTGTGCAGTTAATATATGTGAAGAATTTTCTCAATCACAGAAATCTTCAAGTGCTGCTTTACCAAGCCGAGCTGCTGTTGTTTTAAGGTGGCGGTTTTGTTCCTGCCCTGAATCTGCTTCCCCTTTCCATCCTATGCGCGGAGGCTGACCGCCTTGCCACCCCATTCCGTCCACGCCCTGATCCCCGATCCCCACCTCTGCATGCATTTCCAAAGCAACCAACCAGCCAATGGAACGGTAGAGGAATCGATTCCACAGCCCCCTTGTTTCCTCGCCTTGCCCTATCTTCCGCAGTAGGCAGCTGCGTTCTGATCAATAAGCCGCTCAGGGCCATATAGCCGGCGGACGGTCGGGCGCCTGAGGCAATTACGATAGGCTCCAGACGAGGCGCTTTTCCGGGATTTCTAGAAGGTGACAGCAGTCGGAATGGCAGAAAATCAGAGGGAGTTAGGCAGGGAGGAAGGGAAGGCAGCAGACTGAACCTGCATGGCCCCCTGGCCTGATTGAGATCTGGTGCGGCAGCCCCTCTGGCCCTGCATAGGCAGGATGGGTGCCAATTTAAAGTGAAAGTGACGTGCGCTCGAGCGGCACCAAAGCACCGCTGCAGCCCCCAAGCTTTACTCCAGCCCTTTCTGCAACCAACTGCAGTTCGACTGGACTAGAAATGGGGGGATGCGGAAGACTTTTGGGAACTTCCCGTGATTCTAGTGCAGCATCTTCATAGGTGCGGTCGCTAATGCTTTGGGAATCTGAGAGGCGTCTGTCGGTATCGTCACACATCAGAAGAGCAGAAGCGCTAAATCCAACTGTTGGGTTTTAACCTATTAATAGAAGCTGCCTCGAAATGCGACAAAATTCTCATTGTAACAGACATATAATAAACCCTGTTTACTTTTAACTTTTTTGGTCTTCGCTCAGAATTGCCAAGGGAAAAGCTCAATGGGAAACTCTGAGATGCAATATCAAGGTACAAGAGTGAATGCTTAGATGACAAGGTTTCAGGGGAACGAACGATTAAATGCTACGGCTTAGAAGAGAGAATATTGAGTGCCGAAGCCTTAGCAACAAAGGAAGAAATAAAAATTGTTGAAAAAAACTCCACATTTAAAGTGCCTCGTGCAGACACTACAGACGCTTGTTGGTTTCTTACACGAGCTAGATTAAGATGTTCAAAGCAGAAGCATTACTTTTGATTTCAAGCTTTCTAACCTATAAGATATCAGAAAGATGCCAGCATACAGACTTGGAATCTCAGCATTCCTGCACCTTGATCATTGACATACTCGTAGTAACAATGCCACCCGTCAGCAACTCCCCTTGAAGCTTGGCATCTCAGCAACTCCCCTTGTAGCTTGGCATCTCAGCAACTCCCCTTGAAGCTTGGCATCTCAGCAACTCCCCTTGAAGCTTGGCATCTCAGCAACTCCCCTTGAAGCTTGGCATCTCAGCAACTCCCCTTGTAGCTTGGCATCTCAGCAACTCCCCTTGAAGCTTGGCATCTCAGCAACTCCCCTTAAAGCTTGGCATCTCAGCAACTCCCCTTGTAGCTTGGCATCTCAGCAACTCCCCTTGAAGCTTGGCATCTCAGCAACTCCCCTTGAAGCTTGGCATCTCAGCAACTCCCCTTGAAGCTTGGCATCTCAGCAACTCCACTTGAAGCTTGCCATCTCAGCAACTCTCCTTGAAGCTTGGCATCTCAGCAACTCCACTTGAAGCTTGGCATCTCAGCAACTCCACTTGAAGCTTGGCATCTCAGCAACTCCCCTTGAAGCTTGGCATCTCAGCAACTCTCCTTGAAGCTTGGCATCTCAGCAACTCTCCTTGAAGCTTGGCATCTCAGCAATTCCCCTTGAAGCTTGGCATCTCAGCAACTCCCCTTGAAGCTTGGCATCTCAGCAACTCCCCTTGTAGCTTGGCATCTCAGCAACTCCACTTGAAGCTTGCCATCTCAGCAATTCCCCTTGAAGCTTGCCATCTCAGCAACTCCCCTTGAAGCTTGGCATCTCAGCAACTCCCCTTGTAGCTTGGCATCTCAGCAACTCCACTTGAAGCTTGGCATCTCAGCAACTCCCCTTGAAGCTTGGCATCTCAGCAACTCCCCTTGAAGCTTGGCATCTCAGCAACTCCCCTTGTAGCTTGGCATCTCAGCAACTCCACTTGAAGCTTGGCATCTCAGCAACTCCCCTTGAAGCTTGGCATCTCAGCAACTCCCCTTGAAGCTTGGCATCTCAGCAACTCCCCTTGAAGCTTGGCATCTCAGCAACTCCCCTTGTAGCTTGGCATCTCAGCAACTCCCCTTGAAGCTTGGCATCTCAGCAACTCCCCTTAAAGCTTGGCATCTCAGCAACTCCCCTTGTAGCTTGGCATCTCAGCAACTCCCCTTGAAGCTTGGCATCTCAGCAACTCCCCTTGAAGCTTGGCATCTCAGCAACTCCCCTTGAAGCTTGGCATCTCAGCAACTCCACTTGAAGCTTGCCATCTCAGCAACTCTCCTTGAAGCTTGGCATCTCAGCAACTCCACTTGAAGCTTGGCATCTCAGCAACTCCACTTGAAGCTTGGCATCTCAGCAACTCCCCTTGAAGCTTGGCATCTCAGCAACTCTCCTTGAAGCTTGGCATCTCAGCAACTCTCCTTGAAGCTTGGCATCTCAGCAATTCCCCTTGAAGCTTGGCATCTCAGCAACTCCCCTTGAAGCTTGGCATCTCAGCAACTCCCCTTGTAGCTTGGCATCTCAGCAACTCCACTTGAAGCTTGCCATCTCAGCAATTCCCCTTGAAGCTTGCCATCTCAGCAACTCCCCTTGAAGCTTGGCATCTCAGCAACTCCCCTTGTAGCTTGGCATCTCAGCAACTCCACTTGAAGCTTGGCATCTCAGCAACTCCCCTTGAAGCTTGGCATCTCAGCAACTCCCCTTGAAGCTTGGCATCTCAGCAACTCCCCTTGAAGCTTGGCATCTCAGCAACTCCCCTTGAAGCTTGGCATCTCAGCAACTCCCCTTGAAGCTTGGCATCTCAGCAACTCCCCTTGAAGCTTGCCATCTCAGCAATTCCCCTTGAAGCTTGGCATCTCACCAACTCCCCTTGAAGCTTGGCATCTCAGCAACTCCCCTTGAAGCTTGGCATCTCAGCAACTCCCCTTGTAGCTTGGCATCTCAGCAACTCCACTTGAAGCTTGGCATCTCAGCAACTCCCCTTGAAGCTTGGCATCTCAGCAACTCCCCTTGAAGCTTGGCATCTCAGCAACTCCCCTTGAAGCTTGCCATCTCAGCAACTCCCCTTGAAGCTTGGCATCTCAGCAACTCCCCTTGAAGCTTGGCATCTCAGCAACTCCCCTTGAAGCTTGGCATCTCAGCAACTCCCCTTGAAGCTTGGCATCTCAGCAACTCCCCTTGAAGCTTGGCATCTCAGCAACTCCCCTTGAAGCTTGGCATCTCAGCAACTCCCCTTGAAGCTTGGCATCTCAGCAACTCCCCTTGAAGCTTGGCATCTCAGCAACTCCCCTTGAAGCTTGCCATCTCAGCAACTCCCCTTGAAGCTTGCCATCTCAGCAACTCCCCTTGAAGCTTGCCATCTCAGCAACTCCCCTTGTAGCTTTCCATCTCAGCAACTCCCCTTGAAGCTTGGCATCTCAGCAACTCCCCTTGAAGCTTGCCATCTCAGCAACTCCCCTTGAAGCTTGCCATCGCAGCAACTCCCATTGAAGTTTGCATCGCAGCAACTCCCCTTGAAGCATAGAGGATGGCTCTGAAATCCAATCCGGATAGAGGATACCTACGTGGCAAATACACTGTATACCTGCCGTGCCCACTGGTGATAAAGACTTCACTGCATAAAACAGAAAACCGTTAGTTGCACGCCCGGACGCCATCTGGGTAAGCCTAAAATTTTACGCCACGGCAATGCGTCGTCTGATGGGCCTGCATTCCCGAGATTTCATTTCAAAGGGTCTTCCATTGCAAATTTGAGGCCGATTCTCTCCGCCGTGCCCCTCATACAAAACTGCAACTGGGGTTCAGAATGGGTCGGCAGAATGGATGCATCCCGATAAAGAAATCCTGCCTTCCAGGCGCGGCACTGGTCAGCAAGTGCTTTTTCTCTCTGAACTGCATCGCTCACAAGCATACAAGCACATTTTCAGCGGCTTGCTGGAATTTCTCGATCTTGTTATGGGATGCTGAACGGTAGGGAAAAATTGCACCCAACTTTTTCCTTCATCATCATGCCCTTGTTCCTACCGAAGCGCACAAACAATTAAAACAGAGAAGCACTTTTTATTGCACTTGCTGCTTGCTGCGGTTCGAACGGTTTCCCGTCCGTTCTGCCTCATTATCCGACATCCACAACTTGTTATCGCAGAACCTTGGTATGTACAAGCGCAAAGCATGCACAAAGGCTTGCATTAGCGTTTTATTTTCCCAGGCAAAGACGATGATTGCATGCGTCTAGAGAACTTTTTTTACATGTAGTCCTATGAATTTCGGCTGACTGGCAATGTCTTTAGCATTTGCAGACAGAGAATCGATAAAATATTTCGTCCGTAATCTAAAAGAATTAGCAAGGCAGCTGTTGGATAGCCAGCACGCTTTTCACGCTTAAATACAAATCATTCGAGATCTTAACCGGAATTAGTCTAGAACTCTATGCTATTACTGTTCTGCATGCATTGGAATCAGTTGCTTTGGTGCCAATAATTTTCATTCGATTCATTCAGGATGCTCGCTCCCACTGCAGAATAGTTCCGTATGGAAGCAAGGTGGTGGGCAGAATGGAAGAAACGGCTTTGGGTGCGCCGGGTGCAGTTCATGGAGGGAAAAAGATTTCGGACTAAATGGTCGTAGCTCTGGTAAACAAAATGGCCGAGACTTTGCTTGTCGACTGTGTATGTTGGCCAGTGTGGTTTTGCAGTGGGGACAGAGTGCGTAGCTGGGGCTTGGCCCCTCGGTGCGTGCACATCTCTATCCGCCACGAAGGCCGATCAGGATCAAGCAGCCTCCCGATGAAGCCCACACGACTTACTATATTTAACCGCAAGCCGCAAAACTTCTGATCTTCAAAGTTCCACGCCCAAAGCAAAAGTTTTAGGGGAACGCAATTCGATTCCATTTCCTCATACCATTTTCTAGTCTTTGCGGGGGTAACTTATGATAGTAAAAGGTCACACTCTGCCAATCTTTTAGCCACTTGCATACTGCAGCTACCGCAGCAACCGGGAATTTATTTAGCGGATACCATTTTGTACAATTGAAGTCAGTTAGAAAAGTACAAATGTTGCGAGCCCTGATGATCTGAAGGCGAAGCGTAAATGCAAAGCTCGTAGTGCATTAAGTATGCGAACGTGTTGAAAACTGCATCAAGTTCTATTCGAGAAGTTGGTGGAAAAATAATTGGACACGTGATCAGCGCTAGAGTGTAGGTTTGGAGAGAGCGTAAGTTTTACGCACTAAATCAAGCATAAAACATAAAACTGGAGCTAGCATTCAAGTGATTTCCAACGTATAGCTGACGCAATAAAGCGTCCAAAAGGCTAGAGCTGGTTCTTTTTTATTTCGTTGGTCCTGCGTGGAAGGAAATCGAAACAATTCAGTTTTACTTCTGTCTTTGCTTGCTTTGCTTGCTTCCCCTCTAAATCGAGTTCAACGAAACTATATCTTAACATTAATAAAAAATAAATTGTGAAACATGCGTAACTTCTATATTAACTTTAATTTTGTAAATTTTTTTGTTTGCAACCTCAACAGAACATATAAAGGTTGAATATTTTCTAAACCAATTTGTCATGTAGAGGTGGGGAAAAATCTCGACATAAAGATTGCAGGCTCCGAAAGTCAAGCCTATATTTTCTGAGACGGCTTACGTCACCCGTGCACTCATGTATGTAGAAAATTCTGTAATTTCGAAACTTCATTGCGGGTGATGTGACAGAACCATATCAGCTGTTGTAAAAAGGACAGTTTTTAAATTAGAAAATCGCGATGAACAATTATAACAAAAAGAGTCAAATTAAAGTGCTTTTTTGGCCCAAGACAGGTTTAGGAACCAGAGAGATTATTTTTAAAACGTGAAGTTTTTTCATACGCAACAATTTTCTGATTAGGCATTGTTTTTACTAATCAGCTGATCAGCCTTGACAAATCATATGATTCGCTGAGGCAACTACTAAATTCTAACTCAGTAATCGTTACTAAAGGTCAAGCAGTTTTTGTGACGCAGCACAGCGATTGATTTTAGAAGCGTTGCTTACTAAAGATGTCTTCGCCTAGCCCAGGAAAACGCAGAATGGACACGGATGTTGTCAAACTGTATCCTTTGCTTTGGTTATTTCACTTTTTAAGACTTAACTGAAGAGTCAAGGGGCCTAATAAATAGTATGAAATTAATTACATTGTAAAATCAAGACAAAATAGGGCCTACTAGTTTTGAATGAGCATATATGGGCAATATATATATAATACCCTGCAACCTTCCTGCAAGGAATTATTCTTGTGTACCATATCAAAATTTGTTTGAAAATTTACCTAAAAATTAACAAGAAATTAAATTGCTAATAGGTCTGTGTTTCCTAATCAAATATGCTGAAACTGGTTTGAACAAAAACAGTAAGAAAATAATTGGTAATAATTTATAAGAGATAAGAAGTGTTGTGGATATAAGAGCTTATTATAAGTCTAAAAATATTTTTAGATATTTGAGTCAGTTTCAAATAAAGTAGTAAGTAGGCTATTCTTGATAAACATTAGTTATCAATCAATCAATAAGGAAAGTTCTATCTCTTTTAAAGTATAGCAAATCTATCAAATCTATAACAAATCTTAGGCTCTTATCTATTTTATTAAAAAATCATTTAATTTATATAAAAAGATAGGCCTACTATACTAAACATATATGTAGTTATGCAGTTTTAATACTTATAGTTATAAACCATTTTTAATGGATATAAAGTATATAATAGCCTTGTAACTTTCTATTTTTATACTTTATACTTTAGGAATTGGTCCTTATAAATATAAATAATAAAATATTGGTTAAATTGGTTTTAGTTTAATACAAAGTTGGCTAATGTCTATTGTAAGATTTATGTATACTGACATTTTTTATTTCTATATTACTTATTAAAATATATTTTCTTGTTTATAGTTATAATTTTTATAATGTCCTTAACTTGGCATAATTTAACTATGCTAAAAATAGCATTGAAAGTAAGCATGAAGTCACTATACTTGGAGGACTAAATGAGTTCACTGTGAAATTCTATGGTCCTACAGACTGTAAGTAATTGTTTTGATAAATCTAAATCCTATATTTTAGTCTCTATTTATTCAATTTATTTATGAATATAACTCCAATTTTAGCTCCATATGAAGGAGGTGTATGGAAAGTCAGGGTAGACTTGCCTGATCGCTATCCATTCAAATCACCATCAATTGGTAAGCTTCAATTGGCAAAATTTTTTACTTCAAAGGCCAGATAAAGAACCTAACTAATGGCTTCAGCCTAGAGAAGAGATAATAGAAGAGAAATAGAAGAAGAAAGATAAATGGATAGATGAAAGAAGAGAGGAAAGGCAAGAGAGGAGATATAAGATAAGATATGGAATGAAAGAAAAGATAGGAGAGAAGATAAGAAGAGAAGAGGGTAGAGGGGTGCAGCAACTTTTTAGTCATTTCTTCACTTTATCTGCACTTGTCTCTGTTTTCTTGTCTTATCTATGCTCAACCCCCCCCCCACTATTTTAATGACTTAAATAGAGCAAGGGTTGTTGAGTAAGAAAAGGAGGGGTGGAGTGCGCGACAAAAGAAAGAGGCGAGATTGAAGAACCAATCAGAAGGCAGCAAGGGGGAGAGATAAGAATTACAAGCTAAAAGATTGAAGAACCAATCAGAAGGCAGCGAGCGGGAGAGATAAGAATAACAAGCTGAACTAGGCAGAGAGGGAGAGAAAACATAGTAAACAGAGACGAGTGCAGATAAACTGAAGAAATGACTAAGAAGTTGCGACAAGAGCTGAGTAGAGACCTTGAGCGGGCTGGAATTTGTCGACCCTTGGTCGAGATTGAAATATTTTTTTGATTTTCCATTTTTTGCTATCCTTTGATAATCTGCACAAAACTTGGTAATTTCAATTGCAGGCTTTTTAAACAAGATATTTCATCCCAACATTGACGAAGCGTGAGTTTATAGAGCAGATTTTATTTTAGTTTCTATGAATAGACTGGTTTCTAGAAAACCAATTGTTGTTTGGCTATTTTAACATTAACATGCAAAGTGGCTCAATAATCTTTACATATTTAGATCTGGCACCGTGTGCTTGGATGTCATTAACCAGACTTGGTCTGCACTTTATGGTGAGTCGAAACTATCAATTACAACACGGGTGCCAGGTATCCAGATGAGAGTCGGCCTATGAGAATCAGGAGAGAGTCGCGCTATGAGATTCGAAATGATATCGAGATGGTGTCAAGATTGAGTGGGATGCCAGGTTTTCAGTTTAGAATGCAAAAATCTGGCAATATGAATGTTCTTATTCTTTTGGAATCTTGCTGCTAACCGTACTAAATCTTGCCCTCTGCCCAGACCTCACCAATATATTCGAGTCGTTCCTGCCGCAACTGCTGACCTACCCGAACCCCATGGACCCGCTGAACGGGGACGCAGCCTCGCTCTATCTACACAGGCCGGACGATTTCAAGCAAAAGGTGCGCGATTATGTCCAGCGCTTCGCCACGGAGTCGGCCATCCGATCGCAGGACTTGCCTGGCGCGATGTCCTCGGAGGAGGAAGACGGCGAGAGCTCGATGTCGGAGTTCAGCGACGAGGAGCGGCCAGACGGAGGCGCTGAGGATATGGAGCTCTGATCCAGACTGGAATGAGGAGGCGCTTTGGTGGGCTTGGCTGCTCCCGTTGCTGGCTCATTAGATTGTGCTGTTTCTCTTGGTGTTAGTATACTACCCACGGTCCTCACCCTCCTCAAATCTGATTGGCTGCCAAATCAGTCAAACCAACCACCCCATTCTCAACCCCTCACCCACCTGCAATCTAATTAGCTGTCAGATCAGTCAAACCAACCACCCCATTCTCAACCCCTCACCCACCTGCAATCTAATTAGCTGTCAGATCAGTCAAACCAACCACCCCATTCTCAACCCCTCACCCACCTGCAATCTAATTGGCTGTCAGATCAGTCAAACCAACCACCCCATTCTCAACCCCTCACCCACCTGCAATCTAATTAGCTGTCAGATCAGTCAAACCAACCACCCCATTCTCAGTCCCTCACCCACCTCCAATCTGATTGGCTGTCAGATCAGTCAAACCAACCACCACCCCATTCTCAACTCCTCACCCACCTGCAATCTAATTGGCTGTCAGATCAGTCAAACCAACCACCCCATTCTCAGTCCCTCACCACCTCCAACCTGATTGGCTGTCAGATCAGTCAAACCAACCACCACCCCATTCTCAACCCCTCACCCACCTGCAATCTAATTGGCTGTCAGATCAGTCAAACCAACCACCCCATTCTCAGTCCCTCACCACCTCCAATCTGATTGGCTGTCAGATCAGTCAAACCAACCACCACCCCATTCTCAACCCCTCACCCACCTGCAATCTAATTGGCTGTCAGATCAGTCAAACCAACCACCCCATTCTCAGTCCCTCACCACCTCCAACCTGATTGGCTGTCAGATCAGTCAAACCAACCACCACCCCATTCTCAACCCTCACCCACCTGCAATCTAATTGGCTGTCAGATCAGTCAAACCAACCACCCCATTCTCAGTCCCTCACCACCTCCAATCTGATTGGCTGTCAGATCAGTCAAAACAACCACCCCATTCTCAGTCCCTCATCCACCTCCAATCTGATTGTCCGAATTCGTCAATGCAGCCTCACAGTCCGAGCAATGAGCAGTAATGATGTCACAGGCCTTCCAGTGCAGTGCGTTTTCCCCCAGTTCCCTTAATCAGCGCATGATCAGTTTTTTGTTTTCATTTTGTACAAAGTATTCGCGATACCATTTATTAAAATGCTCCGCTACTTTCCCTAAATCTCTCTGGTACTTTTTTGGTAGATTAATTGAGCGAATGTGTGCGATAGCGTGCTTATAGTAGCAGCACTGTTCCCTATGCATGCAATGTGTCAATGAACATGCCTATATAATAATACCTATATACTTTTTCTGCTCACTACTAAATTATATATTTTTTATTGTTTAACTTTTCCTGCCATAAGCTTTTCATTATTCTCTCTTTCACCTCTCTTTACCTTACTGTGTCCCAGATTTTGCTTAAAATCTTTTTTTCAAATATGCTGCAGTGAAGTCGACCGACTCTTGCTTGATTACAGTAGATTCCGCACCACACTGCACTGTTAGAAGCACCAAACCCACTTATCTCATTAGTATCTCGTTTTTCTTTCTGTTATCAAGTTTGATTTTCAAAGTATTGGCTGGTTAGGTTGCTCGCTTGCTTCTTTTGTGCCTTCGAAATCGCTTCTGTCTGTCCATCTGTCTGTAAGTGTGCCTGCCTGCGTCTGTCTGTGTGTCTGTTTATCTGTCTTAGTGTCTGTCTGTCTGTCTTAGTGTCTGTCTGTCTTAGTGTCTGTCTGTCTGTCTGTCTGTCTGTCTGTCTGTGTGTCTGTCTGTGTGTCTGTCTTAGTGTCTTAGTGTCTGTCTGTCTGTCTGTCTGTCTGTGTGTCTGTCTGTCTGTCTGTCTTAGTGTCTGTCTGTCTGTCTGTCTGTCTGTCTGTCTGTCTGTCTGTCTGTCTGTCTGTCTGTGTGTCTTAGTGTCTGTCTGTCTGTCTGTCTGTCTGTCTGTCTGTCTGTCTGTCTGTCTGTCTGTCTGTCTGTGTGTCTGTCTGTCTGTCTGTCTTAGTGTCTGTCTGTCTGTGTCTGTCCTATCATTATTTGTCCTGCTTGCCTGCCTTCACCCCCTTCAACCCAGGCCTGTGTCTTAATGCCTGATATCACCCGTGGACCAGTGCCTTCTCAGACCCAACAGCCCACACTTCCTAGGCTTCCTCGAGTGAGTCTGCTTGGTCAGAGAGCGAAGGAAAATAGCAGCAGCGCCACTTAATCCGTTTAGTAGTAGCGAACTTTGATTCTGTAAAAAAATTCTTGACTACAATAAAACTTCTGATTACATGAAACTATTAATTTATAAATTTCTGATTCAGAATATCTTGCACTGTTTTGTTAACAGTCTTTCTGACTGTTTTCAGATTTTCATTTTTTGCAGCACCAATTATCAATATTGTTTATTGAGCGCATCTTTCATTAAAAAAAATTTATTTTATCTGGAAATTGCAAGCCGATTCCAGACTTTACTACTCAAAGTAGACTGTTTGGCTATTATTTTAAACTCCCTGCGAAATTGGTTTGTTTTGTTTTTTTCTGAATAAATTTTATTAAAAATCCGCGCGTTCAGCTAAACTGCCTTGCCCGCCTAGCCATTAGCTTCTGTTCTTATTTTTTGAATAAAAATATTCATTTATTCACAAGCTCGCGTATGAACTTGCTCGTTCCACTGCCCAGTAACCGTTATATTATATACTTGTGTTTATATGTATTCTAAGAAAAATTTTATTCCCCCAAGAAATGCGCGCAAACATGCCTTATCTCTGTGTAGTGTCGTGCAAAGCCTACAATTCGTTACTAATAGTGCTCGAATGTCGGAGATTTTTATTTCATTAATTTAATTATCGTATCGATTTTCGCCTAAATTAGTGTCTATCAAATATTTCTTCGATTTGGTGTAAGTGTTGCGGGTAAGGGTACCTCTTATTTCGCCGATTCTCGTTTCGCCGAAATTAATTTAATAACCATCTGGACATTAGACCATAGACAACTACACTAATGCAAATATGATTTAGATGGAATTCTAATTCTAAGAATTCTTCCTTCTGCATAGTCTATGGTAAAAAGTCCATAGCCAGTGGTGTATATGTATGGTAGGAGGTTGTGAAATACAAAAATGCCGATTGAAATCGTTTCTGGTGGTTTGAAATTGAAATTAGTGTAGTTGTCAATGTCTAATGTCCAGATGGTTGTGAAATTAATTTCGGCGAAACGAGAGTCGGCGAAATGAGAGGTACCCTTGCGGGTATAATCTGAAGCGCAGTGGTTGCGACTTGTTTATTGGGGGGGGGGCAATCTGTCTGTTACCGGGCCCAGCTACTCACTACTCAATTTATCATTAAATTAGGTTTTCCCATTTGGCTACTCTACTCTGGAAACCGTTAATCGTCAATAATTAAAGGAATCACTTCTTCAAGCGTGCTGCATTTTTACGGCAATGTTTTTCCTTTGTGTTTACTATTTTGGATTCTGTCTTTATTTATTGTAGCCGTCTGCGTAGATTCAACTGGTGTTTCCTATAAATTACAAAAATATAAAAATAAAACAAAATTTTAGAAACTAAATAACCAAATATTCTATTATTATAAAAAACTAAATTTACTGTGATAAGAGACTTCAACTATATTTTTACCGCTGTGTTGCCACCGCGTTTATTTGTTCTTTTCTTTACTGTTTTATTGACACGGGTAATCACTAGATTCAATCCCCGGTGATCAGGGAGATAAACTTAAAGTAGACTTTTTGAATCTCTTTACCGCAAGGGGGTCAGCCGACCCCTCTTACCGCCTCTGGGACAGCCAGTGTTTCTCGTATTTAGTTTTGCAACATTATTTTCCGTTTTAAAATGACTAACTCCAAAACAATATTTAGTGTAAACATTTTCCTGCTCTTGGTAAAAATAAGTTGCAACTTTACAGTATAAAAAATTAATATTACGAGCTTGTAATGTATTTAGTTATATTCACGAGAAATCCCGTAAAATCCAGGGGATGGGAGATATTGGCTCGATCCCTACTCACGGATGAGGTTTTGCTTACTCAAAATATTTCAGTAATATACCTCAGTTCAGTTTAATCAAGCATTAAAGAGCAAATATCTCCAGAAAAATCGTCATTTGCTTTTGAACTGGTATTGCTGAGCTTTTGTCTCTTTAACTGAATAAATTCTTCACTGAAATTGGCATGGATTTGTGAAACTCAAAGGTCTACCTACAATCAGGGGCCCATGAACGATATCAAAGTGCCATTAATTGACTCGACCCCACCAAACTCTATAATCTATACCCTAGTCTAAATCCTATCCCTTAATTTAAGCCCTCTAACCTAAGCTAATCCTAACCTAACCTTAACCTAATTCCTAAAGCTCCGCCCCCACCCCGTAACCTATGCCTCAGCCTAAATCCTAACCATTACATATGACCTAACCCTAACCTATAACTCCAGCCTAAATCCTAACCCTAAACTATATCCTAGCCTAAAACCGAACTCATACCCTAATGACCCTAATCTAAACCCTAAATCCTAAACCCTAAACCATATCCTACACTTTAATCCTCACCAAAACGGTAACAAATATACAGACGACAGTCAAATAGTGGCAGTCAGGTTGTGTGTGGTGTGGGGCCTAGGCTAAATCGCGGGCTCCCGTGCAAAATGTCTAAGACTACAACGTCTAGCAGTACAAGCCTAATTCACTTTATTTACAGTTCTATGGCTAAACTCGCTGCAGAGCAGATCATTCGCTTGAAATATTGGTTTCCTTGGTTTGTTTTGCATTAGCAGTAGTTATTCATAGCCATTTAGTTGGTTTTGCTGGCTGGGCTCGACTGAAAAAACAAGGGCTAAAAAACAGACACCCCCTCTGCACGATCATATCGTTCGATCGATAAAATTCAACCCCTACCCCCTCTATACAGCCAAACTGTCTAGGGCCCTGCTGGGCTTGGCTTTCGCCTATCCTCTCAAGTCTGCTAAAAACCTTACCCATCTCCACTGTCTGTGATTGGCTGAGAGGCCGGGGGAGGCCGGGAGGGGTTTAAAAGAAGTTAATAAAACCAACGCCCCCAGCAAGCAGCAGTTGAGCGGCGGGGCGGCTTTAGCATTCCGCATTTGTTTTAGCTCGTGCTGCAAGTCTGCAACCAAAGCCTATGGCTATAAGCGCGCTTCCTGTCAAGTATAATGTAAATCCTTGTTAGAATTAAAACAATGCCTATTTAAATTATGATAGCTGGATTTTTGCGGTCGGTAAGTATCTCTGTGCCCCATATTGTTAGTTTTTTTGACCATCCTGCAGAATCGTTCGTTAAATTCACTGTACGCACATTTTTTAGCTATTGACATGAAACTTTCCGAAAATGAATATTTTCATTATGCTAACATTTTAGAAGTGTTTCAGAAGTGCCATATTTGTTAGTTCAAGGGCTGGGCGGTCTCTTGAGGTTGCACAATCCATGTTGGGGCAGGTCTTGAGCCAGCCATTTTTAATTTTAAGTGGAAAGCATCTAATTCGCAGTATTTACCACAGAATATACACAGAATGGCGAATCGGCAGTTCTCTATGAAAGCGAAAATAAATGCGATTGCACTACTAACGTTGTGAAGCTGATAAGTAGCTGCGATTTTTTAAACGCAAAGTTGAATGTAAAAGTTGAGCTCAAGACAGCCTTTGAAAGCTCTGAATCATCGTTTTGACGCTGCAGATGAATGCTGCGCCATCATTGTAATTAATTTGTTCATAACGGTGCGTCCGCAAAGTCATGAGCAGAAGTAACAACTGTTATAACCTCATTGCCATGTACATGTAAGCTAAAAAACAAAAGTAACAAACATTTAACAACAGGTTAAGTTTTAGCGCTGCACGCAAGGCAGGAAATGCCAGACGCAACAGAAATAACAAATCTCATGCAATCACACTCATCTTCTTGAACTTCCTCGATTGCTCATTGCAAAATGCTCGCCCGCGCTTTCTCTCCTGAGCCGCAATCCTGCGCCCATTGCACCAATGGTGCAAGCGCAGCTTCGAGAACAGCCTCGCAATGCCCATCACGCATCTCTCTGAGTGCTCAGCGCAATGAGTCGCAATATGTTGCAATCGGCCAATAATTTGCTGATTCTGTGTGACACACCAGCATGCATGAACTCTGTCACTTCCAGCAATTTGAATTGGCGTTCCATCTCAGTGACAGCTCTGATAACTGCTCTGCTTGGGGTGACTAAGCTGTCATCCCGCTTGCACTTCAGTCGCAGGAAGCGTGTCCGAATTGCTTTCCTTTCAGTTCCTGCTGGAACACCTCACACTTGCACTCGGTTTTAATGAAGCGGAACAGCAACCAACCGCCGACATATGCGCATTTCTCGTGATCTAAGTCATCCGATGTAGCAAAGAGCTCATCACCTGCTTCCGTGAGATCTGAGTCACAAGTGTTGCCCTGCAGGTGGACTGGATCTGGAGCTTCTTGGCTCACTGCAGCCTTGGATGCTCTCTGGCTGCTGAAAACCGGTGAAATCTAGTGCCCGGCGGACACTTGCCGGCGTAGTTGGGGCATCCGTACGCAGCGCACTGAAGCCTCAAAGCAGACGCAGTCATGCGAAAACAGTATCACAATAAGCTGCGTATTAAAACTCTAGCAGATATGCCTTCGGTATTACATGTAGCACTTTTGAAGCCAGACCTAGCTTCAGCAGCACCAGCTTGGGCCATAGAGAATGCAATATAGCAAAGACAGGCTAGCGCGATCAATAATGCATTTGACCTGCATGCTTTCACGCCACGAGCTCGTGCTTGAACGCCCAAGGCATGCTGTCTATGGCACTAACTTAAAGCGCAGCAGAAGGCAGGGCCAGCCTTAAGGTAGTTTCTAAAAATAGCACAGTTTAGAAGGGGGTGGGTTGGTTCATCAAGCCTTCTTCCTATATTCTGTGGGACAAACCCGCAATAAATGGCAAAGAATTGGTAAAGTGCCATTCAGCCTACTTAGTTTCTCTTCACAACAAGAGTAGCCAGTATAGAATATCATTCTTGTGCAAGAAATTTTCTCAAAATGCGGGATTCGCCATTCTGTGTATATTCTGTGGTATTTGCAGCTTAGCAGTGCCCCTATCCTTAAAGCCCCAGAGTTTGTAGCTAATTTTGGTCATAGACACATTTTTTACCAGTGACATCAGCAGCGCACAAATTCAAAATTGCATAATCGTTAATAGTCGTTTAAATTCGGAAAAACACGGAAAACCCCGGAAATTGCAATAAAAGTTAAGTTGCAACCCCCCACAAATGGAATTTTAATGTCAAAACACTTCTAAAATGTTGGCATGATAAAAATATAATTCATTTTTGGAAATTTTCATGTCAATAGCTAAAAAAATGTGCGTACAGTGAATTTAACGAACGATTCTGCACGATAGCCAGTTTTTTATTCGAACTGCAGAAATTAGTCATAATTTCAGCGTCTGATCTAATTTAAATAAATCAATGCCAATCAATAGGCAATATTTACTATGCTTTTACTGGGGTAGTTTTAAATTGCTCAAAAATTTGAGGAAAGCTTTAAAATTTATAGTCATGAGCTAGTTTTTTATACAAACAATATCTTTTATACAATAACGGGTTTATTAGACTATTTATTATTTATTGTTTATTGTTTATTAGCTAATCAAATGGTTGCTGCCGTCAATGCTAAGACGCATCTTCTTGGTCGAACAGGCCTCGATGTAAGCTGGCCGAGAAACCGGCTCATCAATCGATACTCGGGTGGCATTGCAACTGCTGATCGTCATCACTTGCGTGCAGGCAGTAGAAAAACTGATAAAGTCGCTCGCATTAGCAGAGAAAGACGCCTCATCATTGGAAGGCATTGTGCTTATGCTTGGAATGTGCCGGGTTAAGGAACAGTTCGCTGCCTTGGAACTCCTGAATAGACTGCGGTCCTGGCGCCTAGTTAAATACATTTTGACCGTCTCGCATTTCTGGCTGGTAATAAGCATTATGTCTTGTAGCGAATGGCCAGCGGCCTCTAGGTCGCACACTCTAGTGACTCTGTGGGAGAATTAAAGGAAAGTAATTTTATGTGAACTAGTTGGAACTATTTATACACTATATCGGAAAACGAAGTTTACTTACAGTACCTAATACAGTGATTAGTGTAGACCGGCCTTTGCACTCAGATTCTTCATATTCGAATACATTCTTGAAGGAATCGATATCCTCGAGCGATCTTCTCGCGGAACGCTTTTCCAGGTTGTCCTTGAAGAGGCTTTGGAAAAAAAGATTTAGCAGCTTGTGGTAGATGACTGATGTATGTATCCATAAGCTCAGTTTCGTAAATTCTGGCGTGCTTTCCGTTGACGTATTTCTCCGGCTGATCAACATCAGCTGACCGATTCTTCGATGGTTAGGAGGGCAAGGCCATATACTTGCGACCACCAGCATCTACAACGCGTTGCAAACGATCAGGCCTCGTCAGGGCACGTAAGTGCTCCTGTCCACCTTCGCCCAGCTCGTAGTGAATAGTATATGGCCAAAGACTACTCCCCACCCGAGCTTTTCTACTGAGCCTGCGTGTTGTTGTCTTTCTAGACCATATATACTGTAACTAGCATATATGGAAACACTAGTCGGACAGTTAACATACCAGCTGCAAGCACGACAGTGTGCATCTGTTCAGCCGTCTCAACCGCCTCAGCTGGAGACTCCGTCGCAGCAGTTACAGCCGCCCTCGCAGCAGTCGAAGGAGTTTTCGAAAAAGAAACGAATCCATTTAGCTGAATCCTCTACCGTGGTGGCCGGGAAGTCCAGACGCACATTACAGCCCTCCGCCTAGTCAGCCAGACGCTTGATGACAGCCCTTTCCTTAGCGATAGTGGAATGCCACTGGTTCTCTAGCTCTACTTACTTTGCCAGTTCTTCCAACTCGTCCAGAATTGACAAGGAGTCTGGATGTACTGACTGACGTTAAATTCTTGAACTCCTGGTCCATTGGGCAGTAAACGACTAACGCTGCCAGTTCGTCACCCTCTCTAGCTTACCTACGCAAGCAGCGATGGCTAGTTCGACCTCAATGTAGTGCAGACCAGGAAAAGGCGGTATGCGGTTATTCGAAATTAGAGTCGCCATACTCTGAACTCTAAAATATCTCGTGTCACTTAAATTTATTGTGGAAGCAAAAACTTTCTTTCCTCTCCTGTGAATTGAATTGGTCAATGGCCAATCCTTCTAGTCGATAGTAGCCTCGACAATGATGTTCTTGCGCAGGAATATACCAACCAATAAGCGTGTTTATTTTACGGTAAGGACAGGGACAACTAGAAACGGGGGCAGGAAGCGCCTTAATTCATGCAGAAAAAACTTGAAGGCTTTTAGTGCTTTTCTTATGGGCTATTAAATTCATGATCGCGAATGCAAAAGTGTTGTTTCGGAAAATGGAAACACTTGGAGACTGACGATCGGAGGGAACAGATATCTTCCTATAGAGTCAGATTCAAAGGAACATCTGTATTTTTTGAACAGAAGATACAATACAAATACCGTAAAGTTATTACAACACGTGACGCAAAAATGATACAACAGTATGTTTTAGGCAAGAAAGGTAAACGACTAGGATTAGTAAAATTTTATACCGATCGCTGACAACTTGTATCGTCAACAGTCGGATGCCGAATCTATTCTTGATGATTCTTTCACTATTTTTGCTGAGTAAATTCTTGCCTCAACAGCGCCATTATAGTGAGATGAATAAACTAACTTGTATTTGGTACGCAAGTACAAGCAGCAAAACTGGGTTAAAGTAGTACTTAACGCGACAGCAAAGAAATAACATGTTGATGGACCTACGACGTATAGTCGACAAAAATACGCTTGTAAATTAAAGCAGTTTTACTACGAGGGTTGTCCCAGAAATAGCGGGAAAAATCGGTGGAGAGGCTAACTGTGATATTCGAATTTGATGCAACTTGCGTCATAAGTATTATAGAAAAATATCCAACGGTTGTTTAGCTTTTTAAATGGGGTAAAAATGTCAATTCATTCAAAAGTTGTGCCTATAATTAGAACAAGGGGTAAGTGGGTAGAGTTACACCAAGTCGAGGAAAAATCGTTAGAGTTTGTCTGCAAAGTTGGTCAGGCAGCATCGCCATCGCCCTTGACTGATGACTTTTCGACGAAGTTACCCATCAGCCTGCAGCCCTTAGTCCATCGTGTAAAGAGCGCATTGATGGCATCTGCATAGGCCCGGCGCGGGATCTCATAGAGCAGAACTCGCCTGACTTCCCGTTCCAAAGATGTTGGTCAAAGATGCGCCCACGCAGGTGCTTGTTCAGAAAAGGGAAAATGGCATAGTCGCACGGAGCCAAGTCTGGTGAGTAGGGCGGGTGGGCCAGCCGATCAAAGTTAAGGTTTTTGATATGATCGATTGTTTTCTTTGCCGTGTGAGGTTGAGCATTGTCGTGCAACAGAAGGTGAGGCTTCATCGCAGTCCTGCGCTTGTTGCAAATGTCAGATTTCAGCTTGGTCAGCGTCTCAGCGTAGCGATCCGAGTTAATCGTGCCGTTCGGCTCGAGAAAGTCGATGGTCAGCGGACCTTCTTGATCGAAGAAGAAGGTCAGCATGATCTTCTTGCAGTACTGGTCTCGTTTTGCCTTCACAGATGAATCTGAACCCTTCAACGCCCATACCTTGCTCTCCTGCTTTGTCTCCGGGTCAAAGTGTGGAATCCAGGTCTCGTCGCTGGTCACCACATACGGTCGGAAACTCTCCCACCCACCGGCATCCTGAGCCAGCTCAAGATTCTCCCTGCAGGATTTCATTCTTGCAGCTTTAATTTCTTTCATCAACAAACGGGGCACCAATCTTGCCGATAACTTCACCATGCCAAGATTCTCTGCCAAAATTCGGTGAATTGACGTTTTTTGGGCTCCCCAGCCCATTTGCCATCTTTTTTTTAGCGGTGGAACGGGGATTTTCTTGAATGAAATCCTTTTTCAATTCAACTAGGGCCTTGGTTGATGAGGAAATCGGACAGCCACGGCTGGCTGTGTCATCAGCAACGTCCGTTCGCCCTTGGCTGAACTCTTCGATCCACCGGTAGGCTGCACTCTTCGAAATCGCGCCTGCTCCGTGGATGTCAGTCAGCTTGCTGACAATTTCGCTGCCTCGCTTCCCAAATCTCCACTGGGAATACACAAACTGGCGTTGACCTTCTTTAGATGAAACGCTAAACATTTAACAATTGAACGAGGGAGAACAGAAAAGATAAAATCAACAATGCTGTCTTGTCGCGATCGAAGATCAGTACCGTGATTCCAAATCCTTCTTGCAGCTTTACGCCGGTGCCACTGATGTTTCTTGTGCTGTTCTGCTTCTGCATTTGTTTTAGATTAGCTTCTGCTTTTTCGAGGGCTTATGTGTGCTTTTGTTTCTCTTCAGCTTCTTCGTTTGCTTTTGTTTTCGGATCGATGGTTCTGACTAAACATCAAAAGTTTAGTCTATGGTCTAGCATAGTAGGCTCGACTTGGTGTAACTCTATCCTCTACCCACAGAATATACACAGAATGCCAAATCAAGCGATTCCTATGAAGCCGAATTAAAATTCGTGTGCACTACTCTTGTTGTGAAGTCTATGGCCAGTAGTATAAATTAGCGAAGAATAATTTAGCAAAGTCCCACAGGCAGTCAGAGATCCTACCTGGAGGACCAAATATAAAATTTTATAATTTTTTCGTATTTATCATCTAAACAAACCAACCACTCTGAAGAACTCCAGTTAAGCAAAATTCATTCGCATCATCAACAAACAACAGCTAAGCAGAATTCATTCGCATCACAGTTAAACTACAGTTAAACAGCATTTAATCGCATCAGCTTCTTCCTCTCTTCAGCTCTCTTTATTCCTGTCGTACGCCCCCGCTTTCTCTGCTGAGCGAGCGTCCTCTGACTGTTGCACCAGTGATGCAGGCGAAGTCTGGCAAACAACTTGGCCATTGCCTTAGCACACTGTTCGCCGTGATCCGAGCTGTGCGTCTGAATATTTGCAAGAACCATGGGAAAGAACTTTTCCTGAAGCCGTTTGCTCACGTCCTTCAGAACGAACAGCTCTTTGTCCGTTGTCGTGAAGGAGCGCTCCATCTGACAGACTGCAGATATGACTGCCTTGTTGGGAATGATTAGATTTCCAGTCCCGCCCTGTCCGTTCTTGAGCTGCAGGAAGCGCATCTCTCCCGAGCCATCGCCTTTTAACGACTGCTGGCACTCCTCGCATTTTTCCTCAGATTTGAATAGCTTGAAAAGCAACCAGCCTCCAATGTAGGCGCACTTCTCATTCTCAATGCTGCCGACTGTGCCAGCAGGCAGGTCTTGAGCTTCCTCAGTGGAGTCTGCTGAAATCAGACCATCGCCCTGCGGACCAGGACTGGGCGCACTTGCACTTGCTGTTACTTTGGCCTGAAACTCGGTCAGCAAGGTGCTGCCATCGTTCTCGCAGTTGCTGTTGGTCTGCGATAGACAGCCCAACCAGTGGTTGACAGTGGATTTTCCAGCCATGCTGCACGTAAAAGTCTAAGAAGCTTTGTTTATAAAGAGTGCCGCGGTTCACGGCTTATATTTGGCACGCAGAAATAACTTGCTCTTTGCGCTACTGTATTGTTTGGCTCTAAAGGAAATAAAAGTTTCTACCCTAGACAATAGACATGCAGAGAAAGTCCGTTTAGTCTTTTGTCTATACACAACAGTCTGTCAAGTCGGACAGCGGCGCGACCCCGAGACTGCGGGTGGCTATGTTGAGCAGTTCGTCTCGCCCAAGGCCAATCAGTCGCCGCACCGCACGTACGAGCGTATACCGCTCTCGGACTTGCGATCGATATACTCAATCAATTTGCTATGTACAGTAAACATTGATTGCGCCCTTGTAGCCAGCGTGGACTGCTTCCATCCTTTTAAAACGCCGCCGCCGCTGCCATTGCCGTCGCCACTACCGCCATCGCCATGTACATCGCCTCTATCGCCGTCATCGTCTTCGTCGTTGGAAGCGTCGCTATTCGACGCCCGCTGTTCTGATGGAACTGACGGCAGACCCCGACAGACGCGCTCCATTAAAGGCACCGTCTTCCCTGGTTCTAAGACCATGTCAGCCTTTCGCAGCCCAGTTGAGTCCTCCAAGAGTTTCAGCACAAGCCGAAGGGTGCGGCAATGCTCGCGAAAACGATGAACAAGGCTGGCATTTTTCTGAGTGTGTCTCGGAAGAGCCCACCATATGGTGCCCAGGCTACTAACGCTTTCTTCGATACTCGGCCGGCGTATTGGGAGCTGCTGCGGCTGCGAAATCGCCGCCTGGTCATGCTCCTTATCCACCGCTGACGCTGTTGCTGCTGTTGCTGCTGCTTTAGGCTGACAAAAATTAGCACCATCGGCAGAGGTCGGCTGCTGCTGCTGCTGTTGTTGTTGTTGTTGTTAGTGCTGAGACGTTTTCCACCTAGACCGGTACCAGCCCCAGTACGCCAGTGCTGCGTCCGGGTCTTCATTCAGCCAGCTCAACTCGGACGCTCCGTACTGCCGGAGTGTTCCCTCCGTGGCCGGGCAGGAGCAGATCACGTGCTCAACCGTCTCGGCCTCCTCTCCACAGCCCGGGCAGGTGTCTTTATCGGTCTTCCCGATCCTATGGCGATAAGCCTCCAGCTCGAGCGAGTGTCCGGTGCGGAGCCTCCGGAAGCTGACACCTTTCGCCCGACCTTGAGTCCTGGGGTGCCTCGCCGTGCCACTTCTCCCGTACGTGCGGTGCCTCCAGCGTTGGCAGTCGCGCTCCTCCTCCCTCGCGTGGGCATACAGCCTCCTCCTGACCACACTGGCCAGCAACCCGGCGCCCTCCTGGACAAGGGCGGCAGCAGCGCCCGCAGCCTCGTCCGCAGCCTCGTTGCCAGTCAGGCCGCAGTGCGCGGGGACCCAGCACAAGGTCACCTCCCTACTCTGGGCACACATGTCTTCCAAGAGCTGCTGTGCCCTAAGCGCCAGCGGGTTGCGGCCTGTGCCCTTGATGGTCATGAGCCCACTCTTGCTGTCCGACACCAAAAGAGCCAATCTCCACTGATCATGGGCCCGTAGCCACTCCAACCCGCGGGTAATCGCCTTGAGCTCCGCTTGCAGTGAAGAGGCCGGCAGGCCAGCCGGTTCCTTGATGATGATGGGGACCGCTCTCTGCTCCCGCGGCTCATCTGACTTCCAGATCATCACTCCGCTGCCTCCTCCCAGCTCCTGCACCGATCCGTCCGTGTAGATGGTGACGTCAGGCTTTTGACACGCCTCACTGATGCGTTCCCTGGCAAGCTGCAGATTCTCCGCATCGCTGGATTTTCTGGTGTCCGCCTCGCATGCCATGATCTTGGCCTTGGCTCGCCAGTCGCTCCAGGGCGCTCTGCTACTGGCGTCGGGAATGCGGTTGATCGTGTCTAAACTGGCGGCCGCTAGGCGAGCGCCGGCCTTCATGCGCCATCCCTTCCGAGCCAGTCTCTGCGTTGGTGCTTCCTCCGCCAACAGCCTCCTGGGGGAGCCGGCGGGAAGCCGGAGCCATCGATCAAGGCGGTCCCCCCAGTTAGCCCCGCACATGGCACGGAGGTCGACAAGCCCGCTCTCGCAGCGCAGCGCTTCGACCAGAGTCGTGGCGACAGCGCCCGTGATGACCCGCTCCGCGCTGCGTTGCAGGACGTCCAGCTTGCGCCAGACCGCTTCGGCGATCCACTGGGTCCAGGCACAAGTTCCGTACCCAATCTTGCTGCGGATGAGGGCGATTTAGGTGACGCGAAGTAGGTCCGGGTCCCAGCCCCAGGCGCTTCCGGCCAGCTTGCGGTGCAGGTTGATGCGCCTTCTGCAGTCCTGCACTATACCGTCGGCGTGGGCGGTGAATCGGAGCCTTTGGTCACAAACTAGGCCCAGGAACTTAGGCTGCGCCTCCCATCGAAGCGCCTGGCCCATCAGCGTCACCTGCACAGTCTGCTGGGCCGCTTGGGTGGTAGCCGGATCATTCGAGAATAGCGTCAGCGAGCACTTGTCTACCGCTATCGGAAGCAGCCACTCCTCGCTCCAGGTCTGCAAAACATCCGCTGCCGTCTGCTGGGGCACAGCTGCTTCCTCAGCTCGCTTGCCGCTGGCCCAGGTGGCCAGGTCGTCGGCATATCCGCTGACGTTGAGCCCTGGTATCTCCTCCAGCCGGCGGAGCAGGTCGTCAATAAATATGATGAATAACAGCGGTGAGAGGACAAAGCCCTACGGCAGGCCCTGCTCAAAGAGCATACGCCGACTGTCGACTCCACCTATGTTCACACAGGCCTGCCTGTTAGCGAGCCAACCCTGGATCCAGCGCACCATCTTGTCTCCAATGCCTAATTCCAGCAGCTTAAAGAGGAGGCCGTCCCGCCACACTCTGTCAAAGGCCCTGGCGAAGTCAAATAAGGCGAGCAAGGTGCGTTTTCTCTCCTGAAAGGCGTCGTCAATGAATTGCGTTAACCTGAGGAGCTGATCCTCAGTGGATCGACCCGGCCTGAATCCGGCTTGGGCCTCGCTGAGTCCTCCATTCCTCTCCAGGACATGCCTGATCCGGTTCCCCAGCATACGCTCCATGAGCTTGCTGAGGCTGGAGGTGAGGCTCACCGGTCTGTAGGAGCCGATGACATTGGCCAGCTTTCCCGCTTTCAGGATTGGGATGATCCTAGCCGTGCGCCAATTCTGGGGGGCAAATCCCTGGTCATAGAGGCGATTGATCAACCGAAGCACCGCCCTCCTAGCCGCAGGCGGAAGGCCCTTAAGCAAACGGGGATGCAGTCTGTCCATACCAGCCGCCCTGTTGCCGTCCATACAGTTCAAGGAAGCTCCGCTTCCTTGGCCGTATATAGTGGTTACAGTTCCATTGCAGAATTTTAATTTGCTTAGTGCTCGGCTTCATCACCGTTTTGGTGGCTTCCTCAGTCCTGCCTTGCTCAGTCATGATCGGCGGCGACAGTTCAGTTCCTTCCGGCGGGGCCCCCGCTTCCTCCCGGCAGTACTGGCAGGTCCAGCCCCACCGTTTGAGACCGTCTATCTGTTTCCGCATGTGGGTACCAGTGCAGGACCAGTGCACCTCGGCTCCGCAGTTCCTGCACTGGGCTCCTTGATCTTTCCTGCGGTGACGCTTACAGATCGTGCATCGACTCGCCTTGCGCGGCTGGCCCGCAGTCCCTAGCTCCTTTTCGGCCTCCACGTTTCCGCTGGGGGAGCGCCCGCGTCTGCCGTCCGCGGCGGTCGGTCCGCACCCACGGCACACCCAAGCAGCCAGGGCGTCCCTGCGCCATCTACTGAGACCAGTGCAGGTGTGGTGGCTGGTAGCCAAGCATCTGACGTATTTGATGCCGGCCTGGTTTCTCCGGATCTTTCTTTTACAGCCTCGGGGTTTTATGGCCTCGGGGTTCCGCCGGTTGTTTTGTTTTTGGGGTTGGTCGGCGAATTCTCCCTCTCCGTCCCGGTGGCTCCCGCCCCATCGCTTTGGCTGCTGCATCCCGTGGGTCCCCTTTCGTCCTGTCTGCGTGTTGTCGCCTCTGCAGCTCGGGCACGTCCATTGGCCAATCTTGTCGTCCCGCGCGTAGTACTCACTGCGCTTGAGCCCGCTGCACTTCAGGTGCACGTGCGTCTCGCAGCCGCCACAGCGAGGGCCCCGGCCAGTCGTGCGCCCTGAACAGACTCCGCACAGCAAGGGACCCGGGTTCCTCTCGACATCGCCGGCTCGCAGCATCAGCAGTCTTCGGCCGAAAGCCGGAGTCTCCGCCTGCGATGCTGCGTAGGCCGTCCCGTCCGAGTCAGCTCTCTCTCTTCTGTCGAAGATCGCAGTACTTCTGTCACTATTTCCACTTCTCTCACTACCGAAAAGCGTCTCAGTATGTCTCCGTTCGTACTCAGTCATGGACTGAGCTCCCCGGCACACCGCTCGGCGGTCTGGAGGCTGTGCACGGTGCTGCTGCTGCTGCTGCTGCTGAGATGCTGTGGTCAATGGGGTGGCAATACGACCAGCTTCATCAGCCGTCAGCCCATCCACTTCGCGCTGCGGTACCTGTGCGTGAGCGCGTATTCAGGCAAAGGGTTTTAGTAGGGTTCGTGCATGCTTGCGCGTCTTGCTCACTCACTCACTCACTCACTCACTCACTAACTCACTCACTCACTCACTCTGTCACTCACCGGAGAAGTGGGAGCAGTGTCCACAGGCATTTGCTGCCCGACATTTGAATCAGCGGCGGTAGCGGCGGCGGCCTCTGCAGAGCTGCTCATGACTTGCAACTCAGTCTGCGTGGCGATAGTATGTATGTCCGGACGTACAGCGATGTGGCTCTGTTGATCGTCTGTTGACGCAGCCGCCGTTGATGCCTTTCTACTGCACACGCCGCGGTGCTTGCGGATCTGCCGGACAAATGCGTTGCATCCGGCGGTGCACAGAACGAGCCGCTCATCCTCATTATACACGTTCGGCTCCTTGGACAGTCAAAGGACTTCCAAAGGAGCGAGCGGCGAGCCTCTGTGTTGGCGGCGACCCAGTCGGCGTCTGATGGACACATGCGCTGGAAAGGCCTGCCGAGGATGCCAGTCCGGCAATAGCTTGTCAGCGTGATGTCGCGACGGAGATCACGGCGACGGAGACGGAGTATCCGCTTTGGCGACGGAGCACGGAGTAGCCATACTGGCGGACGTTGACGCACTACACAGACGAATTAGTATTAATAATATTATACTGTACAGACTGAGCTAATATAGATGTATGTACAGATGATGAGTTTTTGTGCAATGAACGATGATGATGATTATTTAGTGATTATATTCATAACAAGAAATTATGAGCGAGTTATGATAACTAACTGTTGTGTCCCTCCCGACTGACTCGATATGAAAAGAGAGAGAGAGAGAGAAGAGAAAAACTTTTCCACTCCGAAGACAACGTACATGCTCATTTTGGCTTAAAATCAATTAAAGCTGCCAGATATAGGGAATGAGGCTTGATTCCCTTGACTGCCTGCTCAGTGGGTTAAGCCAGCCAGCATATAGCTAGAGTACGCGAAGCTTGGGGTTTCAGCCACAGACATTACTATACGGAGATGTGCCTGCCAAACAGATTCCCAACTCAGGACCGATCGATTTAGCCACACAGGACAGACTGCGAATTCGGGGTTTGTACCATAAACTAAAAAAGCAAAGACTGGTTGCCACGTAAAGTATTACGAGTATAATCTATAATTAAGGTGCATTATGTCTTTTCCTCCAATGCAGCTACCGACTCTATAATCGCCGCATCTATTCTTGGAAGGAGCAACGTACTCTTCTCAGCTGATAGCTAAAATATATACTTCGGTGAGTGAGTGCAATTTGATAGATTTGATATACTGTTGTTAC
Organism: Macrostomum lignano; assembly: GCA_002269645.1. Classification (NCBI taxonomy): domain Eukaryota; kingdom Metazoa; phylum Platyhelminthes; family Macrostomidae; genus Macrostomum; species Macrostomum lignano. The sequence continues at coordinate 418,518 of NIVC01000275.1, forward strand.
AGTTGCTTTAGTATAGTATAGTATAGAGATGGGATAATCTATAAATCAAAGTCCATGTCTGTCTATGTATGGATGGTGTTCACTTTCGGTAGTTCAATAGAAATTGGGGGCTAGGCCACAGATTAATGAAGTCGAAACAGTGTAAGCAGATGAAATGCGATTACTTACTATAGAACTAATTAGTAAATAGTAGTCTATGTGCAGTATAGCTTACTATAAACGTATATATATACGCTATATTACCTGTTTTTGTGCATGCATTTACCTGTAACTATTTAAAAAGTAAATATAATTCGATGCCTGCTTGCATACATAACCATTTAATAAAGAATTATTGCTTCTTGACTTCTTTGTTCATTGAATTGCTGCTGCTGCTGGCATATACATGCCAAATAAACAGGTTTTAAAGGCCGAAGCTACTCACTAATGGGCAATCAACATGTCCTAATTACGTAAAAACTCTATAACGAATGAGTTAAATCGTTTTTGCAACGTTTACCTCACCAGAATGAATATCTGATTGCATAGACGTATTTTGACGCAAAAAGACCGTAAATGTGCCTCCGAGAAGGCCAAATCTGGCTAAAAAAAATTCTGAATTTGGAAGGTCGGAGATCGGATTTGGGAAAGTTTATAAACAAAATTTTTTCGGTTTTTGGTGTTTCGGTCTGCTTATAAGTTATGGTCACGGCTCGAATATGTCACATGAGCACGTAGATAGCTATAGCTGGCAACTAAGGTGCTTGTAGCAAAAAAATCGAATGCTACAAGCATGAGCCAAAATGCAGCCATAGACACTTAAACCCCAGTGTGGCTCAGTCCAGTGTCTATGGTATGTAACGCATTTTATTTAGTAGCCGGGCCAGGAAATTTTTTCACGGCGAAAAATAAATAACAAGAGAAGAAAAATAACAAAGTTAAAAAGCACCTCCAGGACAAACAGCTTCAATAGAAAGTTCTTCACCTCACTTTTTGAAATTTCGTCCACGTCGTTTAAAACCAGTAAAGCTGGACCACCGCCTGTGGTCCAGAAATGCTTTTTCTCGTCGTGCCATTCTCGTAAGATTTGAATTGCCCATTCTGCCTTCCTTGTTGTCGAGGGCGAGCTCTCCTCAATCTCTCGCTGAAATTCCGCTTCTGTCAGTGTCTGGAATCGTCCCTTATTTTCACTGGAGCGCGCCAACTGCGACTCATTTTCTGTTTGTATCAGAAAGTCCAGTAGATCCGGAGAAATCTCCCTATCTGGGGTCTCAAAATCGCCAGGATCGGAAGGTAAACCGTCTTCCATGTCGAATTTAACTTGCCAGAAAGTACGATTGCGAATTGATTAGCAATAACACTACACAATAACACTCCCCAGATTTGCTGTTTATGGCGTGTTGTAAAGAAACAAATCAGGGGTGGGGGGTGTTATCTCATAATTACGCTACAATAGACACATAATAGAAATGAATAGGCCTTCAAGTTTTTTTCTGAAGGATTTGAGGCGTTTCCCGTCCCCTTTTCTAGTTGTTCCTGAGTAAGGATCTACAGTCTACTATACTGTTGTTACACAACATCTAAAAAGCATTTGAAATATTAAAAGTAATGAAAATTATATAAGTCTTTGTTTTACTATTTCAAAATCATTTAGTTGCGCTTTACGAATTCCTTCATCCAAAAGGTTAACGTTGTTGCACAGTTGGCACTGGCATTGTTCTTTTTTATTGTCTACCTTTTGGTAAGCACACGGGGCGGCTTGCTCAGCCAATAATTTTTTATTCAAAATCTGCATTCCGTAAAGTAGATTTCGCTTCTGCTTTTTTATTGCCCCACTGAGCAGTCTCTTTTCTTCCGGTAGTTGCCCGTGAGTTTTGGTCTTCACACAAAAAATCCGAAACAGCCATTCTGTGTATGATTCTGTGGTATTAAAAAACGTTCACTCTTGGTTGTTTTTCCTTAGTGTCTTTTCGATTTCTTAAAATATATTTCAACCCTGCACCAATGATCCGTTAGACCTAAAGGAGATTTTGCCATAGACAAAAGTAATTCTGGACGCTTGACCAGCAAGTCTGCACACAGAATCAAATAAGAATGACATCTGCACGAGTGCATGATGTCCTTCACGCACGAGTGGACGTGAAGGAACCCCACTGTCGGGTGAATCATCAAGCAGGAAACCGTGCAAGCAAAACCGTGCAGGAATGAATTTCTGCGCCAAATGCTTTTTTAGGCTTTTTTGACTGCCATAGACAAAGTATTTTTCGTCTCGTTTTCATTTTCGTTCCCCTCTGAAAGGTCTGTCCCAGCATAGTATGAGCTCGCATCAAAATATATGCTTTCAGCCAATAGGAAGGAACGGGGGGAAAGGGATGTTAAAAGCGAAAATCGAGTGAGATAAAAATAACTGGCTCAGATTAGCACTCCATTCTATTCTTTCCTCCATGGCTGTAATGCCACATTCCAGTTGCGAAGCATAGAGAAGCGCTCAACCAGATAGGCCTATATCTCCTCGAATTGGAAATTTGGTCTTGAAATATTCGTCGCAACTTTTGGTCGAGTTAAATTCATTGTAGCGGTGTGCCGAAAAAGTTTTCAACAAACAAACGTACCTCTCTTTATTGCCCGAATGGGAACCGATGCAACCGAGTTGTAGACCGACAGTTGCAGTCAAAAATGCGCACTGTCGGCGCGAATCCGTCAGCATGTAGAGATACTTTGAGTGCAACACAGCGTAACGTAAAAAATCTGAAAGTAAATGTTTAGATTCAGTCAGAGGCCTACAAAGTAAATTAAAAAAACAAATCTGTCTAATTTCTTGGGCAGCTTTCTTATACTCAATGTGGAAGGGAATGGCAACTTCCTTAAAAATAGTCTATGGCACAGCTCTTAGAATTTTGACTAGAATTCCCCGCGGCGTTGGCTACATTGAAAAGGATATAGAAGATGGATGTATGCTACTTAGCTCGTAGTTAACTTCACGCCAAGAGTAGGCTCCATACGTATCTTTTTTGTCCTGCGATTTTCATGCGGAGAGCACGAATGAGCATTGTGTGTGATATTCTGTGGTTAATACTAGACTTTCACTTGCCATCAGACGCAACTGAAATACAAACTAAATGACATTTGTCGCCGTCGGCTCGAATCTTCTAATTATTCCGATTTTCGTGCCCGAGGATCGTTGATAACGTCAACTGGGCTACTTGCCTCGGTATCTGCAACTTAAGAGTCGGCGTTAGTAGCCACCGTTAGTTGATTGCTCACAGCACAGATGGCTTGCTCTCGTTTCTTCCCTCATCGAATGCAGCGCTGGACGGATGCAACTCGCCACGCCTCATCTCTATAAACCTTAAGTAGCTCTTCATGCCAACTGATAGCGGAGATTCAAAGACTGTGTCTAGCATAGGCATAAGCCTGGAAGTCTTTCATTTTGAAAAACTCGCTGTCAAAATAACCTTCGGCAGCTTCAGCAGCTTCGGCAGCTTGGGCAGCTTCGGTAGCGGCAATCAAATAGTCAGCGTCAATATCGACGTCTTCACAAAGATTGACCGCAGCTGCAGCATGGTCACTTATATAACTTCACAATTTAACTGCTCCTTCAGAGCTGCCTGCCGCTCGGCTTCCTCGCAGGCCTCGATGAAGGCATTGGCATCTTCTTTGGTTTCGTAGTCGTTGTCCGTATCGCACCAAATTCAATTTAGTTTTTTAAAAGAAAAGTGCTCTGAAAGAGCTAAAAAAGAAACAGCAGCGATTATATCGTTGTCTTGGTTTCCTTTCTTCTCCTATATATGACTGGGCACCGCTGTTACTTTTCTGTCTATGGCAAAAAGACCCTTTTGCTTCACCAAGCAGAAGAAAGAAAAAAATTTTTAATTAGGGAAAAGTGCTAGGCATTGTACATATACACAAGAGTATTATAATGACACGCACCATTTTGTTATTGCTTAACGCTGAAAATACATTTCGACCATCGAAAATTTATTTTCATATTATTTATTGAATAACAAGTGAACTTGAAAACATAAACAAGCAATAAACAAAAAACTCAGCGTGCCTGATTCGTAGAGAAACGGAACCTACCTTCTGAATCGTTCAAAAGAGGCTTCGGAAAAAAGCAGCCGTTTTTCACCCATGTAGGTAAAGACCTCTCATACAGAGCAGTCAGTTAACGATGCTCTCCGTAGATGCGCGCCTGCTTCGTTCTGTCGTCTTTGCACTTCGCTGGGTCACTTGATTGGTTCTTAGTTGGTAGTGGTGGTAGTTCACAGTACTCTTGTCCGTCGGAGTCGATACCAGCAACCAATGCTCCGTGCTGTTTCAAATGTTTAAGGTGTTCTTGTCCTCTCTCACGTAGAATATAGAGAATGGTGAATACCACCTCGTCCTGTAAGCGTTTCGGCTGTGGTTCTATCAAAGTACGCCTTGACTTTTTCCAGATCTCCTTCATCGATCGGTAGAAACTGCTTAGTTGTTGACTAAGTGAAATTGATATTTTGTTGCTGTAAATTTTCTTTCCAGTCTATCGCTTTTTGTAACATATACTGGAATGGAACTTTTCAGTCGCGTGAAGGCCTAAATATTTGTCTATGGCCCACTGCACCAAGGCCTTTAAATTTGTCTATGGTCGACTGGGTGCCTAATTTTAGTAGCATTAAGTAATGACCGATCTATTATTGAAATTTCATGTGCCATGTCAACAGGTTGCTTCTTTCTTGCTTGATTGACATATTCGCACGACTTTAAAGATTTGAAGAAAAAGGACGCAAAAATTCAAATGGCGTGCCAAAGCAGAAAGCTTAGTCTCAATAATAAAATATATACCTATCAATCATACAGAAGAAGAAATTAAACGCTGCTGTTAGGGATGGCTTCGTTCAACGACTTTAATCTTCCTTGTCTTTACAGTCCAATACAGTAATAGTTTATGGCTTTAACTTTGGTTACATCTATAAATAACTGATACATTTACATAATAAATAATAATATATAATAATAACATCGAACAACTGATCGCGCAATATCAAAAGATGAAAAAAATTATAAACAAGGGCTGGCTAACTAACGCATGTCCATCGTACAGTTCATAGTGCGCGCATAATTCCCTAAAATAATACGAATAGCTAAATGGATCAAATCCCTTATAATTTTATAGAGTTTATTGCGCGCACTATCAACTGTTCCTTGTTCAACATATAAGATTATTCAATAAGCATGCATAGATTTATGAATAATAAAAATACTTTAACAATTGTACGCACGAACTATAATAATATAAACTCAAAGTTAATAAGTAATATAAGTAAAAGCGAATAAAGCACGCACCTACGTGCGCGCTTTATACGCTATCGTACTAATAGTAATTAAACACACTGGCGGCGGATCTTTTAACTCAGCCGCTGAACCTTGGCGACAGGCTGCGAAACAACTCCCAAGCCTCCATCCTGGCCGCCGTCACAACTTGCTGAGTTTTGCCTCCGCCTCCGCCGCTGCTTGCTTCTGCCGCCGCCGCCGCCGCCGCCGCCGCTGTGCACTGCAGCATCAGCGCGCTGCGTCGGCCGAATCTCGCCGCCGCCACCGCCGCCGCCGCCGCCGCCGCCGCCGCCGCTGTCTTCGGCACCACCGCTGTCGGCCAGTAATGCCGATCGGACAGCCAGCGCCGAGGAAATTGCGGCAGAAGCAGAAGCAGAAGAATTCGCCAACTCAGACGCTGCTGCTGCTGCTGCTGCTGTTGCTGGTTTAGTAGGCTGGCCGTTGCCAACTGCCTGGCGCGAGCGGATGACAACACCCATTTGCAGCGCCCTGTGCGCGTTATAGCTGTAGTTTTGGCATATAACCGCCGGCGAGGTGCCATGGGCGCGGGCAAATGCGTGCAGCTGCGCCGGCTCCATCGCCAGGACGACGCTGCATAGGGTGCGGCGCCAGTCAGTCGCAACATAATGCCGGCCGAGCAGCCTATCGCCTCCAGTGCTGATCATGCGGCTGAATGCGCTCTGACTGTAGCCGAGGCCATAAATATCCAAAAAAATTGTGGACACCTCGGGCGGAGGAACAGACTCCGCGCGCAACGAGGCTCGGCCGGATGTAGGCGTCGTGCAGGCGCAGCAGGGCGTCGCAGAAGAGGTCGGGCAGCACCATTGTGGCTGGCTGGCCATTTTGCCCGGCCTTGTGCGGAACTTCGGTCGGCGGCAGCACCAGGTGCGAGTGCCCAACGAGATCTTCTTCAGTGGCACTGATGCTGGTGTCGCGAAACAGCTGGTCCCGGTCGTCCGCCGCCCTGTGTCGCACTGCACGGTTAAGCAGATGCTGCCGCCGCAGATAAATCCACGGCAATAGTCTAATTGGCTGTTCCACGCTGCAAAAGAAAACGAACTCCTGCACAATGCGCCGGACACATACCATCTTGGCGCACAGCTGATTGTCGTCGTCGCTGCGAGACGAGCTGTTGCTGCTACTGCTGCTGCTGCTGCTGCTGCTCCAGTCTCCAGTTTGCGGCAGCGCCTCCCAACTGTTCTCAAGCAGCATATTAAAAACCGGTCGCGCCGGTCAAAAATGTTGCACACTTTGCTACGTTTAATATAGCTGGCCATATAGCTCATCTGCGACCATGGTGGCCAGCTTATGGAGCTGCTCCTGGAGTGAGCGTACAGCGGCGAACTCACCTTCTGCTTCGCCGATCAGCGAAGACATGCGCGCAACTGCAAGCTGCCTAGCAGCGAGTGGGTTGTCGCTCATCAGCTGCTGCTGAGCTCGCCAGCCGGCCTGCTCGGCATCCCCTCTGTCGTCGGCATCGGCGGTGGTAGCGGCGCGGCGGCGGCGGCGGCGCGGCACAAAAAACTTTGATTGGCGCAGTCTGATCGCGTCGAGCACCTGCTCAAGACAGCGATTGCCGCGCACTGTGAGCCAACCCAGGATGGTAACTATCTCCTAGCACTTGCGGCCCGCCGTTGAAGGCGCCAGCTTCAACTGATTGGTGACCACCTCCAAGCCAAAGACGCCAGCGATGAGGTCAGGCCGCAGCACTAGGTCGGCCAGAGTGAGCTGCTTGCGCTGCCACAGCCGCTCCTGTGTTGCCTCAACGGAATCGCGGATCTTTCCCCAGCGGCGTTTGTGGCTTTGGTTGGCGGAGATGCTTGAGGTAAGTTTTCAGTACTGCTTTGACTATATTCTTCTTACGGTTGCCGTTATTAGTAATAAGCGTTATTAGTTGAATTATTTGAGTAGCTATTATCTATCTATCTCTTATATTTGATCGCAGGCCCCTTCCATACTGCATGCAATTATAGTTGGAGCAGCACCTAAGCGCACAATTGAAATTAAAATTAGTTGAATATCTCTCCTCTTTCCTCGCAGGCCCCTTTTTATGCTGCATGCAATCAAGGACTACTTAACAACTCAGGACGCTACACTCGCGAATGGTAGAAATTCTAGAAAAGGCCGCTTGCTTTAGCTGTGTCTATGGTTTTTAAATAAGCCTTTTGGATAAAGAAGCAAGTACTAAGTGATAGATAATTATAAAAGTTTTGCGCTATAATAATTATTTTTTACAGTTATACAAACAATAAAAAATATGCAAATGTTCCCAGCATAAGAATTGTAAATGACAATTGAAAAGTACGATATGCAACGAATCGGAAAACTCCGTACATAACTGTATAAGGAAAACATAGATGGCTATAACAAAGTTTGAAAATATGCACGTCCTACTTACTCGTACACACTCACTCATTCACTCACTCACTCACTCACTCACTCACCGGTGAAGTGGGAGCAGCGTTCACAGCATTTGCTGCCCGACATTTGAATCAGCGCGGCGGGGCAGCGGTCTCCGTC